>QMFG01017201.1:0-36215 GCA_003314545.1 Ramaria sp. MG151
TTAACTAAAGAATCCATAGAGAAAAGGAGATAGAAAATAAAAGATATATAGGGAAAAGAATAAGAAATTGGTGGACAGGAGGCTGTCCCCTGACACTCGCCTCCTCTCGGGCCCGAGACTTCGCGATCGACCTAGACCAGCTACACCAAGTACTAAGGGAGCAAATCAAACTAGCTCAATCCTGCTACCAGGTCTCGGCCGACGCCCAAAGACACCTGGCCCCCGAGCTCCCGATCGGTTCTCACGCCTTCATCAAAGCACAATTCTTCCGCACCACCCGACCCTTGAAGAAACTAGCCGAAATCGACGGCGAACCCGAATACGAAGTATCCAAGATCCTCAACTCCAAACTGGACAAGCGTCGAAGGCCCTGCAACCTCCTCTACCTGGTCCGATGGGCCAGTTACGAAGGTACCAACGAAGAAACATTGTGGATCCTCGCGACCAAACTCGGACATGCATCTGAAATCGTGACCAAATTCCACTCCACCTACCCCGCCAAACCCGGGCCTTGGAACCCGTAACCGTACCCTCATTTTTTTTCTTTCCCTCCCTTAGACATAATCAAAAAAATATATATATAATGAACAACAATCCTTTATTCCTCTATCATAACAATAACCATATACAACCGAACTCCTGAACTCCTGAACCCGAACTTTACACTTTCCCCCTTTTTTTTTCTTTAATCTCTCTTTTCTCTTAAGTCCTTCTTGCTACCTGAACCCGAGACCGAACCGAAATCACACCAAATAAAATAAAATAAAATAAAATTTCTATTACTACTACTGTCCTTTCCTTTACAATAGACTCTACTCTAGAGTCTCCTCCTCCTCCCTCTCCTTATCCTTCCCTTCATCCACCCAAACCTCGGTCTCCACTCGCCCCTCCGAACCCTCCTGAACCCCCGAAACATGCCCCTCGGTCCCTCAATCCACCCGAAGCTCGATTTCCATTGACCTCGGCTCGGCCCCATCCCCCAAAAGCTCCGACACCCCCGGGCCCAGCTCCAGCCTCAACCCCACAATTCTTTTCACATCTTCGGCAATATGCCGAAGATTGATGGCCATCGCTTCGGCCATATCCGCCCGCCTCTCGGCCACCTCCGCCCGTCTCTCGGCCGCCCAAGCCCTCCGAGCCAAGCCCTCAGCTATCAACCGCAGGGCAGATACTTCCTGCTTCCGCAACCGGTTGGACTCCTCCCAAGCATCAGTCGCCCACGAGAACGCAGTCTCGGTCACCCAACGCGACTGGGAGCCCATCGCCGCAGCCGACTTTGCCCTCTTCGACGGTTGGGCCACGTCCGTGCTTTCGGCTTCCGAGCTCTCGGACCTCGGCCTCTTCAGTGCCCTCGGCGTCTTCTCCTTCCCAACCTCCCCTGGCCAAGTACAGGCCAGCTTCCGCTCGCGACACCGGATGCACGAGGCACCGGAAACCCCGAGCTTGTATCGTTCCCCCCGACGCCCGCATGGGAGGCAGGGGATGCTAGACTTCTACTTACCATTAATACCAAATTAATAAAAAAATTCTTGCTGGAGTCACTTACTGGTACCGAACGCACCCTACTCACTCCACTCCCGCTCGCCGCGTGCTCCGTCACCCCAGACTCTCCATCCTCGGCCACACTTCAGGCCGATCTTTTGGGCACCGCCTTCGCTTTTGCCTCGGCCTTTTTCCTCGCCTCGGCTTCAGCCTTCTTCTTCACTTCGGCTTCGGCCTTCTCGCGGGCCTCCCTATCTGCCTTTGCCTTCTCTTGAGCAAGCTTCTCCACTCGCTCCCGCTCCTCCTGCTCGGCCTTCTTGCGGGCCTCTTCCTTCTCCACGACCTCCAGCTCCTGCATTTCGCGCAGCAAGTGAGCGCGCCTCTCCACAGTCGTTTCAGGGGTGGGGGTAGCGGACATGTCAGGATTCCTAGGGGGGCGCTTACGGTCTGTGCTCTACCACTGGCGGCTTTTATATTCCAAACCACCAACCTCGTCACGTGACCTCGGCCCCCGACATGTAAAATTTATGTGACCTCGGTCCCCGACATGTACAATTTACCTAAAGGCTTCATGGGTTCTGTCAGAATCCGAATAACAGTGATATGTGTTGTGGATGAATGTTGTGTTTAGTAAAGTGTTTGGAAGTATTCCTAATGTTAACAGAATGGTTTTGGAAAATGAATAGAGATCCTACAGTAAAAGCGAATGGCTTTCGGAACGTCTGCGAATGAAGTGCATGGTTCCGAAGAGACAGAGATTCCGAAAGGATTCTATCTCATGGATCGAATGAACTTTGCAGTTCATGTCGATCACAGCCAATGATCTTACATTCCTTGAAGTGGATTTAACTAATAAAAGTTGAACTGGAGTGCTTACTCAAAAAATATACAGTTGTTGGTGAAGTTGAGTTGGGAGCGAGTTTGGCAAGTGTGAGTAGAAAATCAAGTTGACATACAATAATTGAACTAGGGAATGTACATGCGAATGTGCTAGCTTATATACTGAACCATTCGGAAGAAAGAGCAAATGGGAATGAGTCCGTGATGGTTAGAAAGTAGCCAAGGTACATGTATACTAAGTAAAGGCCATAGGAAACAAAGAACAAGGGTGGTAGGAAAATTGTGAATGAAGAAAAAGATTAACGGACCCACAATAACTCTTGAAACATGTTTCCAAATTGCATGGCTCTTCGGGTAGAACTAACCGTCCCTAAATCCTTTGGAGGGTCATCCTGAGGGTCTAGAACATTCATATCATAGAACATGATATATGGAATGTCATCGCATGCTTCCACACAATAGAAATAACTCAATCAATGAGTTCATTGGAAAAGATGGGGATAGTGATGGGGATAGTCAGAGTGCTTCTCTTTCAGAAAAGATTATGATCGGACCTGGTTATTGATTGTTTCACCAAACACTTCATGGAGTGATTCCTGAACTGAATTGGGTGACCGGATCAAATGTATGTGAAGCATTGATGCAAGGGTGATTCGGAATTCAGAAAATCCATTCGGAAGGATTGGTTCGGATGGACAATGATATAGATGAGGTGTCCATATTGTGATCGTGACAGGTTCAGCCTTAAGGGGGGAATACTGTCAGAACCCGACCGAAACCTCGGGCCTCCGGGCCCGAATCCCCAACCATCACGTTTCATCTATTTCTACCTTCTGTTTGATCTCTTCCCCTCATAACTTATGACCCTGACCTCGGTCATTCGGTCACCGATCCCCGAACCCTCTCGTATATAATTCGCCCATTCATGTACATGATACCCAGTTCTGATATCAACTAAGATACCCCAATACACCTTGCTTAATCTCTACGCTCCTTCGTCCCCTTCGTTAAGGTCATGCCTGAACTTCGGGTGACCTCGGGCCTCGTCCGAAATACGGGACAGGACTCTGAGCTGGCGCAGCACATAAGCTGAAGCCAAGTCCCACTCGACCCGTTCGCCGAGCCTTGGCCCTCCTCGGCAACCCGACCCCGAACCTCGGTCGACTCTATATTGAGTCTCAAACCTCACTTTGCCTCCGCTAAGACCTAGTTCTTAACACCTAGAGTGAGTCCCTGTGGGTAGCTTGGGGTTCGAGTCCCCTTGCAGGCCTAGGCAGGATGCTGACAGGGTAGTATCACCTGCAGTATGCCTGCCAGCAGGCATATCCCGGGTAAGGTGAGGTTGCCCTTACAATATGCACATGTCTGAGACAGCATTGTTGAATCTAAATCCAAGCCCCTTGAGAGACTCACTCACATAGCTCACATCAGAGCTATTCAATTTAAAGTTCATCAGGTTGATTCATTCATCCAAAGATATTTCAGTAAGTCCCAGATGGCAAGAAAGACACCAGCAATCTACCCTCTTTTTCTCACCAGTGGTTGTTGCATAACTATTGCAAATGCAGCTGTGCTCTTGGAACCGCCACCAACTCGAGAATGGGCCTGAAAACGTCATTCATAACGAAACTCCTCCCTGGCGGCAATGTGTATTTTACTGAGTAAGTATAAGAGGAAGCATCAATACATGACTAAAGACCCTGGTGGTAAGCGTTATTCATCGCTGTCTGTACATGACATGGCGGTCCGACGTGGTAGTGGAGAAATCGCGTTCCTCAGCCACAATGTCTCGTATGTCTGCAGCGGTGGAATGTCCGTTGCCTAGGTAGTCTTTTGTTCTGCCGTCTCCTGAATCGGATCTATTATTTTTTGTCGTCCAAGTGTACGCGCCACTAGATCAATGATTCTAAATCATATCGGCAGTGTTTCCCACCAGTGATCCGACCCCGCCCTTTTGGAACCTCCGCAAATCGAAGATGGACTTGAAGGCGTTATGTGCAAAGAAACTCTTCCCTGGCAGCACTGTGAGTTTTTACTCAGTGCTATGACGGTAGAAAGATAAGAGGAAGTATCGATGTGTCTTGTACTTGTATCAAAGGATCTGACTTCATCATTGGAGCTATCAAAATATTTTGGTGGTAAGCACAGACTCACTCCTGTCAATCGCTCCTGTACATATGACACGGCAGCCTGTCGACGCGGTAACGGAGGGCTCGCGTTCCTTCAGCAAAAACGTGTCGTATTTCCGCCACGTGAGCAGGGTCTGTTTATATAAATAACAAGTGGAAAATGCCTACCTATTAGTCCTCGACGAAGTTGCTTCATTAGTGTCATCTAGATAGCCTTTTGTTCTGCCGGCGTCTCCCGGATCAGATCTGTTGTGTACATCAATCCTTCTAATGGAGGTGCTGCTATAGGACATGGAAGGAAGTAGACATGTGAGTCGAAGTCGCTTAACTTTCACATATAGTCTCTAGATGATCTATACTATATCGAGCTTGGAGACTTATATATCATTGCGGTGCCTCAGCCTGCACCTTTTGTGTGTATCCCCTCAGTGCAGACCTCCAGCACAACTCGAGTTTTGATTGCTATATTGATAACCATATTAGTCTTGTCGATCTCGGTGAGTCCAATCGAACTCGAGCCGATCTTCGCGACGACTCAGAGGTTCTTTTTAAGTACATTAGGATTAACTCGGCCAGGGTTATTCAAGCATGTATTTTTCATAACGATCCAGCATTCGGTGGCCCAACAGGTAGCCCATATCCCTTCTCGTGTGTGATACAGGAAACTTTCTCCCTACGCTAGGGGTATTAGAATCAAATTTACATCCACTTCATATCATCAAAAATATCATTTTTACTATGATGGCTGCAAAGGGTGATTCGGTTATGGCAAGTTCACAGTTAATACGTTGAGCACCGGTGTTCTTAAAGCTTATTGGATGTGCTTGGCGGTATTATGTCGTAGAAACATTTTGCATCAACTCCCGTAGGGGCGGCTGCCGCCGCCCCAGTCCCCGACTCTCGTTGTCACAAACTGTTTGCTGTACAATATGTTTCGTTATCAACGCAGGAAGGGTCATAAGCATGAATTATGGTACTAAACACAAGCTCTCGTGCAGTCAGCGGCAGTACCTTACTTGGAGAGTATGCAAGTGTGGTATAACAGAGAATGTGGTTTCCTCACCGTCTGTCGACAGACAATCACCCCCTTCAATTGCGGTAATCCACAAACCTTACTGCTGATTCACTGAGATCCCCGCGCCATTCACGTGCTTAATCGTCAGACGATGCAATGTCAGCTAGAATTTAATCTACTCGTCTAAAGGTTCGAGAGAGCATTCGGATGACCTCCGTGAAATATATTCATATTGGCAATGCGTTGATGTGACATAGTGGGGTGTATGCAAAACATGAGCGTCCTGCGCCATTTGCGAAGCTCAACTGCGGACATCTGTAGAACTGACGACGCAAAATTGCGACAAGTGTCCTGGAGAATGCTTGGAACATCTCTCGGTGTCTTTCTCTCCAGCTCTTCAAACCGTGATAATCGCGGACCGAGATGAAGTTATGCATAGTGGAGAAGCGACGGCAGGGGCGACCAAGCGCATTCAACGACGTTGTCGATGTCAAATGCGATGATGATAGCTCAAAAGGATCGTATTCGCACCAGGGCGGGAAAAGCATTTTCTAATGTGGAACGAGAATATGGGGAAGGGAATGTTGGAAAAATATATAATCGTACTCACCTACTTTTGCCTTCATGCCACGAGTGGCGCTTTGAGGTCGTAAGGAACTATAAGAAACGCGACCTGTCACCCCCAAAAAAGCAAACGACAATGAATATCAAGTTCACCTCTATGTTCACCGTTGTCGCATTATGTACAAGACGACGCCACCGACCCAAATATGTTGCATGAACCGATTCGAGTTCGTCTCCTGCGCAGATGGCTCCTCCTCACTCACCGGGAGCTCATACTCGATCGCGAGCTGTTGGCAGAGGTCGAGTTTTGCGCAAACAACCTGAATTTCACAGGAGGAAGGGATGACAGCTACCGCCAAGCAAAATCAAACATTATCCTAGAAAACGTCGACAGAGTTAAGCGCTGAAGACAGAGAGCGTCGTAGGTGTAGACGCATATTGTTCCTTGGTCTACGTCCACCATCTACGGAAACGGAGGAGCGAGTATTTAGGACAGCCTTGGAAACGGAAGCAAGACGAACGTTGGATCGAATTGATGAGGATCTTCGCGTTGAGCGCGAAAGGATAAAACAGCGGAGAGTCACTGGTGAGGTTAAGAGTTAAGTTACTCTTATTAAAACAAGAGGCCGAGAGTGGAAAGAGCACAATACAGAAACAGTAAGCGCGATCGAAATCTTCATCTTGTCTTTATTCTTCTTCCCTATTAACGTGTCTTACCATATATATATCAGTCGATGCACGCTCCCGCCAGTCATCTCGAACAGAGCAGCTGGTCCAGCGCGGTGTCTCAATATCGTCAAGTCTATTCGTGTTCTCCTCCAGGCGCTGGATGGGGGGCGTATACCCCTCGTGCGAATTGGAAATACCTTTTCCGGGCGTTAAAGATGCAGGTGATTCGCCGCGCCATCAGCCGGCAAACCTCAAGTTGCTTCTGTTGCCCTTGGTCGGACTGGAGGGGGAAAGTGATCAGAAGTTGTGTGTAAGCGGAGTCACTGAATAAGACTGGGAGGAATAATCTCAAACTAGCAAAGCACGTCTGCTGGCCATAGCATGTCTACAAGATGTCAATTTCAGTCTCCGTTGGAAACATTTAAGAATCCGGCGCTCAGAATCAAATAGAGGCGCTAAATAGTGGTTCTACGGCACCATCTGACAAGCAATGTCAGCTAAGCCTTATACAGGTAGATACGCGGACGTATTGCTATTTGCCCCAACTGGCAGCTAACATTTACGACTGTTTTGAAAGTGCAATGTCCCGTTTGCAGTGCGAATGTGAGGGAGCTGGAAATAAATCAGCACTTGGATTCTAATTGCCGCACCCCAACGGCCCCAGCTCAGGCCACTTCTGCCCCAAGGCCTGGGTTCTTTACAAAGAAAAGGGAGACATCTAAGGCTGTTGCTCCCATATTCAGTGCTGGAAAACGTCCTGCTGAGCCACTGTTGGCAGAAGATAGTCACGGTCCTTCACATCCCGAGAGCGTTTCGAATACACGCCCAGCGAAACGACCTAAGACTTCGCCAGCGAGTGTAAACTCTGCACCTCTCGCAGAACGTCTTCGCCCCACAGATTTCTTTGAATTTGTGGGACAAGAACATTTGACGGGCGCAGATTCTCTCCTGATGCATCTACTTCAAGGAGCAAAAGGTTCTGCTGGTAGCATGATTCTTTGGGGACCTAGTGGTTGCGGAAAGACTACATTGGCTCGATTATTGGCCGAAAGGACTAACGCCGTACTCAAGGAATTGTCTGCCACGACCTCCGGAACGAATGAGGTGCGGGCAGTCTTCGAAGAAGCCAAGGGTTTACTCTCACTGACAGGCAGGTTGGTGATGCAACATGCAATCCAGTCGCTATTCCTCATTACTAACACCTTCACTGTGCAGACGAACCATTCTTTTTCTGGATGAAATTCATCGTTTCAACAGGGCACAACAGGTTGGTGCTAACGCCGAAGGAGTGTTTTCTTGTGCTGAATGTGTCACACCAGGATATATTTTTACCCTATATAGAACATGGCCATGTCCAGGTAAAGTTGTTCCTTTTATGAAAGAGACTGCATTAACAAATTGAACCTCAAGCTCATAGGTGCCACAACCGAGAACCCATCATTTAAGTTAAATTCAGCTCTTCTCAGCCGGTGTCGGTAAGTCGTCGCCATCTTTAAATGGACCGCGCTATTCACGAATGACATTCGATCTAGCGTCTTTGTTCTCGAGCGACTTACTGACGAGAACATCATGGATATTCTCGATCGAGCGATTGAAAGGGTTTCTCCTCAGCTAGTTGAAAATTCTGTTCCTTCATCTCCACAGGATTCTTCGCAGTCGTCCACCAGCACAATTCTAGCGTCTCCGTCAGCGTTCCCCCACTTAACTGCCAAGGTCAAAAATTCAATCGTTTCTTTGAGTGATGGTGATGCTCGTACGGCCTTATCACTCCTTGAACTTATACTGTCTTCCCCGATTACAACGACTGAACAGGCGTTGCTTGCGAGCCTACGGCAAAGTGTCTCTACTCGTTATGATCGTACCGGAGATCCACATTACGACATGATATCGGCGTTGCATAAGTCTGTTCGGGGGAGTGACGGCAGCGCGGCACTCTATTGGCTTGCACGGATGCTTACCGCTGGGGAAGACCCTGTCTACATAGCGCGGCGGCTAATCGTCATGGCCAGCGAGGACATTGGACTTGCCGACAACCATGCCTTACCTCTTGTACGTCTCTTTGTCTGGTGTAGATTCTTCCCTTGTGGGGAGTACTAAATTCGTCGGGCAGGCCACCGCAACTCTTATCGCATGCCAGAACGTGGGAATGCCAGAATGCCGCATCAACCTTGCGCACTGTGTTGCGTACCTAGCTGAATCACAAAAATCAACGCGGTCGTACGATGCCTATAACCGAGCTGAGGTGGCAGCGAAGAGCGAATCTACCGCTCCGGTCCCAGTGCACCTACGTAACGCACCAACCCGACTCATGAAGGAACTCGGGTATGGCAAGGAATATATGTACAATCCTTCTTATGCGTGAGTGTGGTATTGGGGGTATCCTAACTGCTTGTATGCTGATGGTCTTTGCGTAGGCATCCAGTTCATCAAGAGTATCTCCCCCCTCATTTGTCTAGAGAAGAATTCTTAAAGAAACCCGGGGACTTAAGCGGGAAAACTTGGGACGAAGACATGTTGAAACAGTGGGAGCGGGAATGCAATGGGGGTTTGCCGTGGGAGGGGAGAAGTTTATTGAGTGAGACCCGAGACTCATACCAGCATTGATCAGGGTGGGGGGTTGTGTTAGCTTAGAGAGTTGCCGAATATAATATAAAACATATATACACTGGAAGGTCTTTTTACGGAGCGACGCAGGTCTGCCAGAAGGACATTTTGATTGGCAAAGGTGCTTGTTTTGATATGGCATGCATGCAGCTGAGTAGCTCCGAAGTAACGACTCGCCTTTCGTTCCAGAGCACATTGTAATGATCATGGATACGAAGATGATGCATTGGTATTGAAGGGCGGCCGCAGAGTAAGATAACAAAAACAGTGGACATGAGATCGGGGAGTATAGTTCGTGAGAGGCCATTGTAGTTGCAGGGTGCAGGGAGTATAACCAGAAGCAAACATGAAGTATAATACAACAAAAGCAAAGCTCAATCTTTGCAATTGTCGAGATTGAAATATATACCGATACGAGGGACGTTATCATACGCGTTCTTGTTTTGCAGCCAGCCATTGACAGTTTGATGGATGCTATGGGTGATCCTGTCAGGGGATACTATGAGAAAGTAGAATATTCGTACTAGTCAAGGTTATTTTGACAGCGGCAACACGGTCCTGATGCGGCAGCGGTTGCTTCGACCTACACATAAATATGGTGAACTTTCGTAATTACTACTCACTGGAGGGACCTTGTGGGAAAGATCGCTGTGCGAATGATCATCCGCTTGTCAACCATCAGGATGGTTGATTTCTTTTCTACCCCTGATCGGCATAAAAGTTTCTACTAGTCTCTCCTCACAAGGTCCCTATCTTGTATGTGTAGACGGAGATAAGTACGTACGTAGGTCATGCCAGTTGACCATCCGTTGTACATGCCAATTGTCTCAATCACATTACCTCCATTAGAGGCGAGCGTGTCTGCAAAGAACTTTGCGCCAGTCCTAATGTTGAAATCCTTGAAAATCCGAGAAGTGGGTGAGGCGTAAATACTATAAAAAACTACAACCACGTACGGGATCTTTGCAGTTTCCACCGGGAGCACCGTTGCATTTATCCTTGGTGATTTGCATAAGACCTTGTTCACCAGCGCCGCCAGTGGCGTCTGACTTGCAACTCGATTCTTGAAGAGCAATTGAAGCGAGAAGGATGGATGGTACTGTAGAGTGCGCTTGGCGGCTACAAACTGCAAATTTCAGCGGAACGAACTCACTTCCGTTGTCCTGCCCGTATTTCTCGAAGAACTGGATGTAGGGCTTACAAGCCTTGAAGGGACTATTTGATGTTTCAATTGTCTCGCTTAATTCCTCTGTAATGACTAGGCCTTATGTTAGCAAGGAGCCCGACAGGTTGAGTATGATGAAGCTCACGATCATCGACTTTGACGTGTGGTGGACGCCAGCCTCCGTCGTTTATGCCGCAATTGAGCCAGTGCTCACTTCCGTTAGGACCCGAATCCTCCGTGACATATTCTAAAGAGAAAAATTAAAGTACTATGTTGTTGCTGACGTGAAGTAGCATTCACTTGTGGCGCCAATGTCGCTACAATCAGACTGGTCATGAATCCGAAGTATATTGGCAGCCTTGGTGTTAGAGATTCTGGGGGCCGCTCTGGGTTGTGAATTCGGAGCTGGAGGATTGTATTTACTGCCCTTTTTCAGATTATGTGCGTTGCCATGGTGGGAGAGCTGGGAGCGATCGCGAAATGAGAGAGTAAGATGCTCATGCTTGAAGAACGAGGCGTGAGTGACGAGAGGGAAAGCGAGGAGAAATAGCGAAATATATCTCATGAGCAAAGAAAGTACAGTTAAAGGTGCGGGGGAGAAAGAGAATGGGGTTTGGATGCATGGTTTTTGGATGCATGTCTAGTTGGCTGGCTGGCCATCGGGCGTCTGAGTCAATGATCGGTCAACTTGTCACGTGTCCTCGTATGACATTTCACTCCGCTTGTCATCGTAGGGCAAAGACCAAAACAACAAGTACTGAGGTTGAACAAGCCGACTATGTATAGGATCTCTCAAATTGGACTGTGGACAAACGAACATAATAAGTTAATAAGTCTAGTTACATGGCCGTTCGATCCTCCTCGTGCCACAGTGAATTGGTCGAGCAGCCATGAATGGCCATGAAACAATGACTGTGTAGTGGAATAAATCGGGTTTGTACCCATCCAAATTGGTTTCTCGAGCTCTAAGCAGTCTCTTATGGCTTTAACGAGATATCAGGCAAACAGAATGCAAGTAACCTCTATGATGTATCAAACGTTGATGGGCATCGCTATCGCTAATGTGTTAAGGTCTCTACGTGGTAGCTTGTGCAGGGTGAAACTGACAGCTTACATAATCATCTTCACTGCCAATTATACCCACTCAGCATTTTCATTTTGCAAAATGACAAACTCTGCTTCATCTTCTGCCCCGGATGCTCCTATTGATATACCTCCATCATCAATCAACATGCCGGACCCAACGTTTAAGGGTATTTCCGAGCAAGACACACTTGAGGCGGCACGTCTGAAAGGAGAGGCGAACAAGGCATTCCTGAGTACGTGGCAACAACGCAAACCATCATTTATTATTCATATCACATATGTTTAGGCCATGACTTTCCTGTCGCTGCTACATTATATTCCCAAGCGATAGAGCTGAACCCCACAGATCCCACCCTATACTGTAATCGTGTGTATCTATAAGATATACGTACGAACTCCTTTGAAACATAATTAGGTGCATACACCCGAATGAAACTGGAGGAGCAGGGTTTTGCTATTGATGATGCTAGTCTGTATATTTTTTTTTGTCGTTTCCTGCCGTCGACTTATGATTGCTACACACACAGCAAAGGCCGTTGAACTTGACCCGAAATACGTTAAAGCATATTACAGGTACATTTTCATACGTTTCGTGGCCGTGTGCGCAACATCTGACGAAGCGACTTAGACGTGCTCTGTGTCAACTTGCCATTTTTCGGCCACAAAGGGCAGTCACTGACTTCAAAAAGGTTCTCTCTTTGGAACCACAGAATAAACTTGCCAGGACCCAGCTTGAGGTGACACAAAAACTGATTCGTAAAGTCGAGTTCGAAAAGGCCAGTGCTGCTCTGGGCATCAGACGGTAGATATACACTTGACTTACACTAAACTGATTGTCGCAGGCAATCGAGCTGGACGAGGAGCAGAATGTCGCAGAACGGTGTCAAGATATAATCAAAGAAGGTTGTTGTCCCATCAGTGCCTATGTAGTCCATGATTTACATATCGATGTTCGACAGGGGGGTGTAAAGTCGACGAGTCGTATACAGGGCCTCAATTGGAACAAGTCGACGGAGATCACAAGATTACACAAGAGTTCATTGATTCAATGCTCCAGTGGTTCAAGGATGGAAAGACATTACACCGACGTTTAGTATGGGAAATCGTACTCGGATGCTACAACGAGCTCCTCAAGGAGGACACTCTCACGGACCTTCTTTTAGAACAAGGGGTCACTTGTGACGTTATCGGTGATCTACATGGTAAGATCTGACATCAGACACCAACTCTTCCTCCTCATAATTGATGTGGTGTTCAAGGACAATACTACGACATGCTACATTTATTATCTTTGACGGGTAATCCGTCGGATACGCATTGTTTACTTTTTAACGGAGACTTCGTGGATCGCGGCTCGTGGTCCATTGAAGTTGTATTGACACTTTTTGCGTATAAATGTGAAGTACTGACATGTATGAGCCCAGCATCGACTGACTTGAGAGTCTAGGGTTGTACCCTCACAGAGTCAAGCTGAATCGGGGTAACCACGAGACAAAATCTATGAATTCTGTCTACGTCAGTCTTTTGTTTTCTTATATTACTCTGGCTCATGAACTCACCAGGGCTTTGAGGGTGAAGCAAAACACAAGCACGGGGAACTAACATACAAGGTGCATCATTTCATCTAACACCATCCTTTATACGTTACTAATGATTCCCATCTAGTTATTTGCCCACGTATTCACTGCTCTACCGCTGGCAACTTTGGTCTCCGCATCACTCCCCCCTATTCCATCAGAGAAGCTAGCTATTCTCTCACCTGAGGGTCGGAAGCGATATTTCGTTGTACATGGGGGGTTGTTCAGCCGCGACGGTGTCACATTAGACGAGATTCGCAAAGTGTCGCGGATTGGCCAGCAGCCTGGAAATGACGGTTTAATGTGTGAGGTGCGTGAAGGGCGGCCTAGCCCCTCTTCTTTCCTTCAATGGTCTTAACACCGTCTGCCAGCTTCTATGGACGGACCCGCAAGAGATGCCAGGTCGCGGGCCTAGCAAACGAGTAAGCACTCCTCTCCCTGACAATTTTATGAAGCGTTCTCACTACTGACGCAAAAAAAAAAAAAACAACAATAATGAAGGGAGTGGGCATCGGGTTCGGTCCTGACGTGACAAAACGATGGTGTCAGCTGAATGGCATTACGGGAGTGTTGCGTTCGCATGAGGTCCGACAAGGTGTGTACTTCAAGACCAAGCACCTTTGTTGAACTGATACCTTATCCACTGCAGAGGGCTATGCTATTGAACATGATGGTTTATGCACTACGGTATCATTTCGTCCTTTTGTTTGACCGTTAGTTTCTCTTTTAATCTCATTATTTGATAGGTATTTTCCGCCCCTAATTACATTGATCACGTGGGAAACAAAGGAGCATACGTATTATGTTTCACTAAATTATTATTTCCTTATCACTTAACACCTGACAGGTACGGATCGATGCAAATGGCACGCTGACATACTTCACGTTCGATGCGAAGGAACATCCGCCTATGCGTCCCATGGCGTACGCGTCAAGCATGGCGAATATGATGATGTAGAGGATCACTAGTTACAGTGTGCAACTACTGTATCTCTATTTTCCCACTTAATACGGTGGACTTAGTGTTTAATGGATGGTATAGAACCTTCTGTGGCCTGAGGCTCGTGGTATTCTCCTAGAATATGGGTCAAAGCTTTGAAGGCCAACCCGATCACGTGATCGTGGTGATCTCTTTGTCTGGCCTACCCAACAATGAACAAGAGCAACCTAGCGGCATTCTTCGACGATGACGAAGAGTCGCCATTTCCAGTGCGATTGGATTGCATCTTATCCATAACTAGCTCTGTAGCTTACCGTGAGACTTCATAGCAAAAGAGTGTCGATGACCAAAAATTATCTCAGTATGCTCAAGGTGTGGACTATATTTTTTGAATAAAGCGCCTTATACTTTTGAGTATTAGGCACTGTGCGCAAGTCTAAGCGGGAGAAGGATAAAGAGGCAGCAGAGGCCAAGAAAAGGTTCTCAATAGAGTTGTGATCATTACTTCCAATTTGTCTTACGTTTTTTTTTTTTACAGGGAGGAAGAACAGGAAGCAGCCAGAGCATACGCTGAATTTGTAGATGCCTTCGATGCCGATGGTGCATCAAGAAACAAACGGGGCGCTTTCGTGAAAGCAGGCCAGGAGGAAGTATATGCTCCTATCCAGCGTGAGCCCAAAGAACGAGACGAGTACGCAGAAAGGGTGAGTACTGTTACAACGTTTTCTACTATCTGACATTTAAAATTTCTAGAATGCACGCTCTCCTGACGCCACTGCTCCACCTCCCAGAGGAAAGGGTAAACGAGCCATGGACTCATTTCTAGAGGAGCTGAAACGGTGAGCAAAGCTCGAGTCCATTAGGAATTTCATGAGATTAAATACTTATTCAGCGACCAAGCCGATCGTGAGGATCGACTGAAAAGACGGGCAGACGGTATGTCATGTTTCACATATCTTTCGTCTTTTCTTAGCTGTCGAATAGCCCACGGAAAGTCTGTCAATTCTTTGGCAGGTAACTATGTCTCTGGTATGTGATTTACTCTGTGCTTACGGTTCCCCCTGCTCGCAGCATATGAGACGCAAAGTGGCAGCAAAGATCGTGGTGACCCTGCTGTAAACATCGATATTTTTTTTGTGACAACATCATTCATTAAGCTTCGCGCAGACTTCAAATATTTTCGTAGCAAACCTACCACAACATATAACTGAGGCAACGTTAGGCAACTTCTTCGCCAGGCTCGGACCCGTGGGATCTGTATGTTCTTGGATCCCCTTCTGTCACTACGAATTACACTATTGCTCTTGTAGGTCAAAATAATGTGGCCCAGAGGGGATGCATCTCTCGGCCCTGGTTCAGAGATTACTTCCTCAAGACGTGCAAAAAGCGCCGGACTCAGCGGCTTTGTGTCATACATGAAACGACGGGATGCAGAGGTGGCAGTTCGAGAGATGGATGGCTTTGATTGGGGAGGATATATACTCAGAGTAGGTTGGAGTAAAGCTGTCCCTGTGGGACCTAAGGCAGCCTATGGTGATTGGAAACGTTGACAATCTTGCGCAATTCGTCTTATTTTTATTTAGGTGCTGAGCGTTCCCGTTCCCGTTCTCGCTCCCCGGATCGGAGGCGCTTTAGCAGGAGTCGCTCACGAGAGCGTGAACGATATCACTCTCGAAGTCGGTCACGAGAACGATCATATCTCTCGCGAAGACATCACAGTCGTTCGTGGAGCCGAAGTCGCAGTCGATCCCCTCGTCGCCGCCGCCTCTCCCGGTCACCCTATGATCGCCGATCAAGTAAAGTAGACCCAGGAGTTGAAAGTTTTATTCGCACTGTGGCAAATAAAGTTCGCGAACAAGGGCAGCAGTTTGAAGACGTTTTGCGAGAGCGTGAAAACGGGAAGCCTAAGTTCGCATTTCTTTGGAACGAGAAAGTAAGCTCAAACTTAACAAATGTGCAGCAGGAATGCTGATATCTCCTGGTTGTATGAAGGGCGCTGAACATCGCTTCTATCGTTCACTATTGCAGTCCAGTCGGTATATTGATGCCGGCTTCACGGACGAGGTGTGTTTATCTCATAAAGTACAAGTGATGTTTAAAACTCCAAATAGGGATACAATTCGATATACTCTACTGATTCCGCGGAGGAGTCTGAAAAAGAACGAAGCCGAAAAGGACGTTTAGGAAAACTGGCACGCCGACGATTCGAAGCAATGCTGAGGGCATTAACTGGTCAGCGAGGGGAGCTCGCGCGATGCATGGCTTTCAGTCTTGAGCATGCCGATGCTGCCTCCGAGGTGAATATTACTTTTCTAACTCTTCTGTTATTTTTCTGACTGTCGTGGCTCAGGTAGTTGATATAATCGTGGCTTCGTTACTCGTCGATGGGACACCCGTCCCACGCAAGGTAGCTCGACTTTACTTGATCTGTGACATTCTGCACAACTCTGCTGCTTCGATTCCAAACGCATGGAAGTTTCGTCAGGAATTCCAAACTCGACTCGGCTTGGTTTTTGATCATTTGTCGACTATTTATCACTCTTTTCCTGGCAGGATCACTGCCGAGTCATTCAAAGCCCAGATTATAGCCGTAGTAGAAGTATGGGAGGACTGGATTGTCTTTCCTGCTGAACACACCTCGGAGCTCAGAGCACGCCTGGAAGGCTCTACTGACCATGATCAGACCCAGGATCAACTCGAGCATGACCCAAGGCCCAGGGAGGAGGCATCCCAACCATTTGCTTCACGTTTTAAACCTAGCTCATTCAAACCTGCGGACGAAGTTCAGGAAGGAAAAGAATCATCTCCAGACCTTGATGGAGAGGTCATACCAAATGAAGATGTTGACGGAGACCCTATGGACGATGTCGATGGTGAACCTATGGGAGCTGAGGGAACTACAGTTGATGCAGAAGACGTTGATGGTATTCCATTGGATGATGTCGACGGTGACCCAATGGACTGATGGTCGTGGAGTCTTCTTTAAATTAAAGCATTTGTTAACGGAAAATGTGCCTTTTTGTGCGATATACAATGCATATGAATCAACATGATCTGAATTAATAGATCCTTCCCTGTCAAACTTCCAAACAAAATAAATAACAACCTAGTTTCTGCGGTTCTTGGCTTCGGCGATTTGGATTAAAGCATCCTTCGCAGCCTGAAGGGCTGATTCTGAGCCAATAATGGTGATAACGTTATCCTCGCGTCCCACAGTTATTTCTGCTCCTGTCTCTTGGCGCAGCCGAGCAACATTCGCACCTTCCAAGCAGTAGGTTAACAGACAAAAAAAGGAAATATACGATGCGCACCTTTGGATCCAACAATCCGAGGAAAAACGGACCTATCAGGGAGTAGAAGGAATCCAACATGAGAAGCTTTTTCTGCATGATCTATAGCGTCCGTGATGAGACTTTTAGCCTTGTCAATAGCAGCCTGATCTCTCGCTCTGAGTGTCCACTCAGAGTTTCCTTCCTCAGCGTCCTGGTAGTTGGCAATAACCTGCCATTGCACTCCTCCAAGATCGTTCTCGGGCTCTGCATCGTCAATGCGTGTAGTAGCGTGCGAAGAAGGTCGAGCAGGTACTGCAGATTTGCTGGGCGTAGCAGACTGGTCCACATTCACGCCAAAAGCGCGCAGGTTCCTAAAGAAGCTGCCTTGTTGACTGATGACATGGTGATATCGAAGAGGTACGTGCACCGTTTCCTTGATGGTGTCAAGTGCAGGTACACGAACTTGTTTCGTGAGTTCAGCAACCGCTTTCTCTGCGGCTGATCTGGGACCAAGGACCTTGACAATGTTCTGGGGCTCTGCTTCTTTGAGATCCCCAGCATTCTCCGGTTCTCCAACTTGATAGTATGACCTTGACCCAGGGAACTGAACCTGAGTTCCAGTACGTCCTTGCAAATCCTTCAAGAAGTTGTCGGGATCAGCCGCGTATAAGAACAAAGGCTTAAACTCACATTGAGGTTTTGGCCACCACGGCCGATCATGGCCCTGTGTTGAGAAGCAGGAACAACAACCCCGAGCACCACCCGGTCTCGGAGAGTCGCGGCAGTCTTCTCAAGCTCGACTTGTAACTTAGCCACGAGGCCTCGTTCACCACGTAGGCGAATCTCGTCCATTGGTTCACCTTGCCTTGGGCTAAACAAACTGTTAGTCATGCGATGTTTGAAGACGCTTATAAACTCACAAGTGAATAAGTCCTGCCTGAACCTTGGTATCAGCTGGTCCACCGCATCTGGCGATGAGATCACGGAGACCTTGACCACCTGCGCCAATCAAGCTTCTGTGGAACTTGCTCTCGATGTTCACTAACACCGTGACCTCTTCCCCCACGCTATCGGCAATAGCCATAATAGCTGCTTTTGCGGCAGCGATGGCTTTCTTTGTACCACGTACCGAGACAGAAGTGGTAGCGGCAGTGTCTTCTGAGGGTTTGTCGATGTCAATCTGTGTATCCGTTGTACTTTTGATCTCTATAATAGACGCCCCGCCCTTGCCAAGGATACGGGCCACCGCTCGTGTAGGTACTGTAAACTTCAAGGTGTTATTAGACTCTTTTTCGAAGTCAACAGCCTGGGGTTTGGTGTTAGTAAACAGTAGCAGAACGCTATGTGTATACATACATCCATAATCTCGGCCTTGGCGCCTGCAACGCCTTTCTTGCCTCCCTTTACCAGGACCTCGTCTATCTTCAGATTGTCACGAGTCTTGCCCGTTTCCGTGTGTTCATCCATATCACGCGGGAAAGTGATCTTGACTGAATATTTATCCTACGAATAGGCCACATAAGCCCTCTGTGACAACTCGACGGCACATTCACCCACCTCAAGCCTCATGACATACTTGCCATTCTGGCCAATAATGGAAGAGTGATACTGGCGTGGAATTCGAAGAATTTCTGAAGTCTCGTCAGCCAGCTTCTCAACTTGACCTAGAATCCTCCGTTTCGCCTCTTCGACATTCTCTTTCCGACCGATAATCTGATGTTTGTGTTGAGTGACATACAAGGATGCACCACCATGATTGTCTTACCTTGACTCTGGACCTTTGAACGGTGGTCTTTTTCTTCTTTCCCTCCTTTTCCTTTTCATCAACCTCGTCGTTGAAATCCAGTTTCACACCCAGCTGGTCCCTAAGCCTGAAGTAATACGTTGGCACAGTGCAATGTCAATGTGAGGTCGTACTGACTTATTGACACTGTTGCCATGGACCCCGACGATCTTGCCGACAAACTCTCTCCCAATCTCGAACTCAACGGACTGTGTGAAACACATATATCAGTATTACTGCACTGATCATTGGTCAGAGAGAGAGAGCAAGACGTACATGGCTGTTATCAATTTCATCATTCTTGGCTTCCTCAACGATACGAAGGATTTCCTTGGAAGCCCGGTCTACGTCCGCACTTGCACCACGAATGAGGATAATGTTGTCACTGTCCACTTCATCGACCAGCTTCTTTGCATGCAGCCCGAACTTGATGGCAAGGGCTTTGTCCTCACCGATAATCGCGTTCAGTGTTGTTCCGCCGTGCCCAATAATGGCGTCATGCCACTTCTTGTCCACGACGAGGGTTTCGCTCTTGACGTCAGCGGCATCTTTGGACATCTTTCTCAGCTCTTTTTCCACTTCATCGAGATGTCTCGCTTTCTCTGTAGGCAGTGCAGAGGCCGAGGCCGGAATGGGATCATAAACGAGGACAACTGTCGAAGATTCCGCTGATTCGGGTGGGAAATAAAGCAAGACATTGTGTGCGTCATGGAACTGCTTGATTCTGGTCATCCGGGGTTAGTAAATAAATATAATGCACGCTGGCTATAGCTTACTTCTTAGCAGATTTGCCTAGGATGACACGATGCAAAAGCCAGTCGATTTCCACATCCCGCGTACCGCCGATGAGTTTACCAATTAACTCGGAGAGTGTCTTGACCGCAGCATCGACTGCCGCTTTCTCCCCAACAAAATCAATATTCACGCTTCCCTGTTTGTCCAGCGGCACGTAGGACGGTGGGTAAACAGCAACGCCAGGATGCTCGTTCGTAACAATCCTGGCGAAAGACGTCTTATTGATGTACGTGAGCAACTGTCTTGAAAGAGTGATCGGGCCTGGCAACGGGTACTCGTGAATGTGTTGCGAATTTGCCCTCTGTGACCAACGAAAGATTAACGGAAGAGCTGCACCATGAAATGTCGAAACGTACCTCCATGACCGCCTGCAAACCAGAAGACAAGTCTGCAGGGATACCCCAGATTTTGACATCTTCACCTGGTTCTTCAGGCTTGGGGACGAAAACGGAACATCTCGACTTGTGAAAGATTTCCTGGTTGCCATTCCCCACAAGAAGACGGTGTTGCCTCTTCGGGAGCTGAATGGTGACGGACTGAAGACCTAATCTGAGTTCTTCAACGGTCGCCTTGACACGGTCAATGACACGCCCTACAGCTTCTCTGTCGCCGCTAACTACAACTTCCCTGTCCTTTTCCACCCATGACAAATGGACTTCATCACCCTGCGCCGCTGCTTCGAACTGAGGCTTACGCGCGAGGACGAAAGGTACGAGATGATGGGGGATATCACGGACACGTTGAGTCGTTTTGGATGTCTTGGTTGCGATGATGCCCAAAAGCCGGCTGCGAGCCTCTTCAGCAAGCGACGCTGGCCCTTGTATAGTGATAGGCACTGTGGGACCCTCCTCATCTCCATCAACAGAACTTGGAGGCAGAGGAGTGCCGGAGCGTGTATCTGGCTGGGATGACCCGTTGAGAAAGCCATTGGTACCATTGGGGGTCAGCGAGTCCCTGCGTGGTATGTCAATCCTAACCCCAATCTGCTCACGAAGATGTTTAAGGGAAGCGCCTAAAGAAACAGGAGTCAGTAGAAAACGTCAAGATCATTCATAATGGGTTACCTTTGGGACCGATGATAGTGGCAATTGTGGAAGCCGGAGCATTAACGGTGACCGTGACCTATAGACATGAACGTTAAACAAGGGAGAAGGGTAGCACAAAGGACAACATACGACGGGGCTCAGAAATGCAACAAGTTGGCGCTTTGCCTTCTCTACCTCCCTCTCGGATTCGCCTTTAACAAAGAACGTGGTGTGACCAGTTTTCCTTTGCGTGGAGGCCTCTACCTTGACTTTGAACTTGGTCATTATGTTCTTCATGACATCGCTCAGAGTTCCCAGCTTCCCGTCTTTGCCTGCATGGGATAAGTCGATAGAGTTGAGATTGAACGACTCGGACACAAGTTTACTTTTGGGCGCAGTGTTCTTGATTCGTGGTACAGTGGCACCGCCCCATACTGCTGAGGTTGTCTGCTTCGTCTGAGGGGCGGGAGGAGCCAGGGAAGGGAAGGCGGTCTGAGAATCCGTGTCGAGTGAGGCCAACGCATCGTTTGTGAGCGGACGTCTGGCTTGGGATTCATCGTTACCATTGATACTGAGAGATGGGAAAGGGTCCGGAGCCCCTTCTAACTCATGTTTACGCTATAACAGAGGGTAAGCACCGAACTTGAGAAGAGGTCACTGGATTACCTGAAGGTCAGCCGCGGATAGAGTAGCCATGCGTTAAGAAACGATGACCGAGAGACGATAAGCCGTTGACGGAGAGAATGACCTGAGATATGATTGTGGATTGAGAAAGCCAGACCAGTAGCAAACGGAGGTGGGGGTTCGGAGCAACAAGTTATTAGGTTGTGAAAACTGGCGCCGAACCCAAGGGTTGGCTGTCGTGGAGGTGTGGATTGACGTGTATCCCCGTGGATCTCCAAATTGGTTTTCAGCATTATCTCAACTTTCATTAATATCGGTTTATTGGTCTAAGTCAGTTGTAACAGACCACCGCACGCAGCTACAACGCAGAGAATGCGGTGCTTAAAGAGCCCAGCCACCGTGAAATTAAACTGCGGTGCCACACTTTTAGCACCATACTGATCTTAAGCATGGAGAGTTTTCCTCCACTGAAACACTGTATTTTTTCTCGTGTTTATTGATAGGTTGCCAGATGCAATTTCTTACACCTCTGTCATGATGCGTGACTGGAGCGACTGGAGCTGGCCTATCACTCGAAAATGTTCTCCGGAAGATCTATGATGATTAAGCCTAGCAGTACTGTATAAGCAACGCTAGCGCTTACAGCAACCTCAAAGTCGAAATAATTTGAATGTTAGTCACATGACTACCCATATATTATACGTCATCGTTCCGCTGCCTTTCGTTCCATCATGTCTGAGTTGCCATGGGCTGCGTACGTGATATCCCGCTTGTCCCGTCTTGGACATATTTTTGTTTCCTGCAGTATTTCAGTCACATACATCACCTCTCTTACTCTCATATGCTATGCTGCCATCTTCATAAGTTCAGTGACTTTGTTTGAGGGTGTTCCAGAGGCTCCTGCACCCTCTCAACAGCTTGGTCTCAATCTGACAGCTGCAGTCCGTGATCTCCAAGTTGTAAGTCATGCTATCTCTATTGAAACCCCCTTCGCCGCGCTCAATATTTTGACAGATTGCTGGAGGGCCACATCCATATAACTCTCGTGCGAACGATGTTGTTCGCTCTCACATACTCTCCCGTGTCACCGAAATTGCAAAGCTTCATAATAGCGTGCACATAGCGGATGATCAACGAAGCAATGCAACATGGTATTCAGGGACAGGAGTATACTTCGAAGGAAATAATATATTGGTCAAGGTTGACGGAAAGCATCCAACGCTTGAAGCAGTCCTTTTCTCAGCTCATTTCGACTCAGTCTCCACTGCACCTGGTGCGACAGATGATGGGATGGGAGTCGTAACACTCCTTCAACTTATTGACTATTTCGCGAATAACACTCCAAAGCGAACAGTTATCTTCAACATCAACAACGCGGAGGAGGATGGATTACTTGGCGCACATGCGTGAATAGTCTCTTTCCTCTCAATATCGTACATTCATTGAACATTAGCGACTACGTCCAGTTTCCTGGAACACTCGTGGTCTTCCCTTCCCAAATTATTTCTCAACCTTGAAGGGGCAGGATCGGGAGGGTGAATATTCATTAACTCCAAACCGTCTTACTCCTGATACTTTTATCACCACTCTCTAGGCGACCCATGCTCTTTCGCACCTCGTCCACTTCCGTCACTCAAGCTTTCAAAGATGTTCCTCACCCTTACGGTTCTGTCTTATCTTCGGACGCATTTGCCCGTGGTGTCATTCGCTCCGGAACTGACTTTTCTGTCTACCATACAGATGGAATGAAGGGCCTTGACTTAGCGTTCTATAAACAAAGAAGGTTTTATCACACACAAAAAGATTCGATTCCAAGCCTTGGAGGTCCTAACTCCCTATGGATCATGATGGAATCGGCCTTGATATCGGGCATTGCGCTGACGGAACGTATCCCTGTCGTAGCCGTTGATGAGCCTGCCGTTTACTTTGATCGTATGTATGCGGTTATCTTAGCGTGACATTGTTCAAATGCATTCCCCTTTAGTGTTTGGAGAGGCGCTGGTTATCCTCCCTCTTCAGGCCCTCTTCGTTTTGAATCTCGTGTTCCTTCTTGTTGGAGCACTGATCGTGGCGTTTAGTGTTGTCGGTTTCCATTCACAAGGAAGGCTTCAATTTTCATCAAGGGGGTGGTTTCGGTTTCCTTTGGCATTAATATTGGGGATCGCGTTCCCCTTTGGTTTAGCTATTTTGATCGTATATCTGAACCCATACGTGAGATTCTATCTCTTTCAGTCCATACGTCCTGACAAAAAACAACAGATAGTGTACTCCTCAGGATATACCGTTTTCATTTCGCTCATTGTCCTGACGTTCCTCGCTATCTACATCCCGCTTGCTTCTCTCTCGCATTGGCGACCAGTTCCTCAGCAGAGACTGATTGTCACCCTAGAGATGTATATTCTATGGTGGATCCTTCTGGTATTCAATACTATTCTTGTCCATAACAAGAAGGTTGGCGGCTTATATGTGATAACATTCTTTCATATTGCGTCATTCTGGGCCTTCGCGGTGACTTTTTTGGAGCATCTCCGGCCATCCTCCTCTGGAACTCAACAGCCGGCGCGCACTATCGAGGACGAGAGGGTTCATGAGGAACACATTGAAGCTGATCAGCAGACTGAGGCTACGCCTCTCATTCAGAGACGTAGGGATCCCATGGACCCCATGGCCGTTCAGGAGGTAGCAAACAAACCTTTTTGGATTCTAGGGTACTTAGTTCTTGTCCCCTTTCCCGTTATATTGGTGACAAATATGAGTATTATGTTATTGGGGGCTCTGCCTCATACACTTGCTGATGGGAGTTCTTCTCTTCTTGGTACGCTGATCATCATACAGGAAACACATTACTGACTTACAAATGATCAGTCTATCTTTCCTTGGCCCTTTTAAGCTTTTTGCTTGTTTTACCCATCGCACCGTTCATTCACAAGTTGCATCGTTACGTGGCCGTGGGTTGTCTTCTTCTGTTATTGGGCACTGGTATCTACGATCTGGTGGCATTCCCTTTCTCAACAGCTTCCCCTCTTAAGGTTTTCTTCTACCAATCAGTTAATCTAGACACGGGATCGAACGCCGTAAATCTTACCGGTGTTCCTGGATACATCGACAAGCATATCATCCCTAGTTTGCCATCATCATGGGGCAGATCCCTCAAATGCAGTAACACAGTGCAACGTCCAGGGTTGCGAACCTGTCAGTGGGAAGGCCTTGCCCCCGCGGTAGTCCCGAATGACACGAGTAATTGGTTGTCTTACAATGCGACCCTTACAGCGCCTGGGATGGCACTCATAAAAGTCAAAGGAACGAATACACGATCTTGCAAACTTTATTTCGATCTTCCAGT
The DNA here is from genome assembly GCA_003314545.1 of Ramaria sp. MG151. NCBI lineage: Eukaryota > Fungi > Basidiomycota > Agaricomycetes > Gomphales > Gomphaceae > Ramaria > Ramaria sp. MG151. The sequence continues at coordinate 24,914 of QMFG01017201.1, forward strand.
CACGTCGATACGTGTAGAAAATTCAACGGGGGAGGTACAGAGCGACTATCCATTCCCTTCAGAAGGCATCACAGAGCTACGTTTGTGGAGTCGAACATGGGAAAAGGAGTTTGTTGTCACTGCCGTTTGGAAAGGGCAGGATACGCTGACAGGACGCGTGTCGTGTGGTTGGGCGGAGACTTTGGAAGGCCGCATACCCGCATTTACAGAGGTCCTTAATTTCCTTCCTGACTGGGTTCTTGTCACAAAAGCATCCGATGCTCTGGTGGAAGGGATGCGCGATTTCTCGATATAAGCTGGCTTCCTGTTGTATTGACGAGGCTGTATAATGTCACTTGCGGATACCAATCACATTTGAATGCCGTCACGCGTGACGAAACGCGTTACATCTTCTCGTCTGGTCTTAACCCATATCCATATTTTCTTTCTGAACAGCGTCCTCCAAACCTACTTTGGATCTTCTGCTGCTGTTCATTCCGTTATATTTAGAGTTCTGCTGCGAGCTCGTTCATAGCAATCCCTCAAGCTACGCTACTAGGTCTGACAAAAGATGGATTTGGAGAGCCAGAGGCGATACGCTGACATTGGCACTCAAACCTCACCTCTCACATTTTCTAACCTAGCAGAATCTTCTTCCATCCATCAGAATATTTTCACTGCAGCTAGACCCAGAGTAGCAAATCCTGCTCATCTGGATTTTTCCACCTTCGAAGGATCGCCAGAAAGAGAGGAACGCATCTCCCCGAATAAATATATGTCATTGTCTGAATCACCCAGCTTTGAGCGTCCCCAGCCTCTTCTGCCATCTTTTCCTTCGTCTTTCGGCCTCCAGCGCTATACTACCAGTTCGCGACCTAACCCCTCAACCAATCGAAGCGTTTCATTACCCGAAGCGCTCCATGACGAAGATCTTCGCCTCGTATTATCACAGCTTACAGATCACAGCTCTCCTGAGGTTAGAGAACAACCACGAGTGGTATCCATGCCAGAGTCCTTGCAATTGCATACGCAGCGTTACGCCACTGCGAAAACATATGACTATCGTGAACATGAAGCTACCGCGCCTTCTCCCGAAAGAACAACATATGACGGAATAGGTGTTGCTGATAATGAAGACTTGCATTCCAGCTCGTCCACTCCGTCCACCCCTGGAACAATTGTTATGCACTCGCTCTCCTCAGATCAATTCCGCACACCTTCGCCCCCTCCCTCTTCTTGTGACTCCGTTGAATTTACTCTCGAAGATCTAGCTCACGTGCCCGACTCTTTCCTTCGCGGATCCAGCCCTCCGCCTCTCAAGGCGGCTGGACTTGTAGAAGATGACGGTAGGTCATTGGTTTCTGTTTATTAAAAGTGTCTTAGATTGTTTCTTCATAATCTAACAGGGTGGTTGACGTGGGCAAACTCGCCTCCACGCCCTATTCCTGCGCTTCATGGACCTTCTTCTCTGCCTTATGCTAGATGTCCATCGTATGTTCTTCGTTTTCTCATATTTTGTCCAAAAATGAACAATCTTCCCAGCGGTGCGGAAGGTACGATTATTGGAGAACCCTCTTCGTTGCCGCGTATGATCTGGGGCCTTGATCCTAATGACGCAGTTCCGACATCTCATGTACCTCCATCACAGTCATCACGATCTATGTCTATCAAACCACCTGCTGGTAACTTCAAATCACGCTATAGTCCTCAACAGGGACTTGCTTCCACTGTTTCTACACCAGCAGTATTCGGCTCTCTGCACGTTGGTCCAAGATTTGGTAGTCAAAATATGAACCACAATTCATTTGAGCAGAGGCAATGTGGAAGAGAGTTCTCAAGATCAACACCAACAATCCTCGATGTTCGTCGAGAGGAGGATCTTCGAAACTTCCGCAGAGTGACCAACGGTGGACTCGATCTCAGCTTAAATGCAACTTTACACGAAGAGCCGATTCGACTAGAAACTAGATATGAGCATGACGACGGTATCATGGATTATTCTCATCTACACGCTGGGAGGATGGGCCCAGCGGCCACTTTGGATAGGGATTTCGAGTTACTACCAGTCGAAAAAGAGTCTCAGCGTCAGCCTCCGTCAAGCGTTCGAATCCAAGAGGAGATACACATGCAGCATCCTTATGGTTCTGGTTCAAAGAAGGGACGTCCTTCAAATTTAATTGAATTGCTTTCTAGCCCAGTCAACCTACTCGACCGTGCATCTCATGCATATTGTCGCATTGCACCTGGGACTCCCCGGTTATCTGCGCAAACTTTCACCCCGAGTTTTCTTCCAACTCCTCCCAGCTCAAGTTCTCCGCAATGGTCTTCTGTCTTTTCTCCTTTGCGAAACAAATGCCCATCAGCTGCCAACTTCCCACATTGTGACAGTAATTCTTCGTCCGAAGTTGTATTGCAACAACAGAAAAACACGAACGAGGAGCTCTCAGACGATTTGCGGCGATTCGTGTTTGAGAACATGTCACCCATCAGCTCTGCTACTACTACTGATACTTTCCAAGCCTTTCCAATTCCTCGAACATCTGCCACGAATGTCTTTTTGACGGCATGCAACAGTGAAGGTTCTTTAGAGAGTCCTGCCCACCCTCCTGGGCTACCTATTCCTCAGCATATTCTTCTTTCAAAAGCACTGGAACCTTTTGACCCCCTCTCAACACAAGGATCCACTTCACCAAAGTTCCCTCCCCCTTCACCTAGCACTTACACGCGAAGTACACTCTCTAATCCACGCTCGATTCCCCTCTCTCGCCTTCGTCAAAAACGTAGTGCCATTAAGCTTGCTACTGTGCCGGAGGAAGACTCTGCTGAACCTCAACTACATGACGGGAGATTGACACCACAGGGAAACGTCCCTCTTCGGGTATTCCTGCGTACACCAAGTCCTCTGGACGGTAGACTACATGCTCGAAGTATGGATGAAAAACCCACGTTCGAGGAAGACCTCAAGCCAGAACATGCTCGTGTGAAGTTGCCTAACTCGAAGGGGAGTGCCCAATGCGCAAATTTGGGCCACAGCGAAAACGCAACCTCTCAGGGGTCACCGAAAAAGAAGAGGCTACAGAGAAGAAAAAAGTTTGTGCGGGCTATGGAAAGCGTGAAATCCGGGTTTCCTCTCATCAACGAAGACACTATTTGGTTTGGCCCTTCTAATCCGTCTGTAACCCCCGCCGTCCGAGAAGATCAACTGACCTTGGGATGCGCATCTTCTGGTAAGGTCCAATCGATGGGAAAAGTTTTTCTGGATAAACATAATACTGCAGCTGGACGGAGCGATAAAGGGTAGCGACATCTGTTCAGTTGACGCTTGTCGGAAAGGTTTTATTCTCAATCCCTCAAGGCGTCATATGGCAAGTACCATATAATCCAATTCTTGTGGCTTCAGCTAAGATGAACGATGTAATACATGGTCAAGTCAGATAAATCATACATAAAATTTCATGGTTTGACAAAAAGATCTGTGAACTTATCGACAGTCATCTTGAAGAAAGTCGAAGAGTCAGAAACAATATCCATGATCCTGAAGTAGATAATGAGGTCTAGGAATGATTCAAGTTGACAGCGACAAGCTTACTTCTTCTGGTGAGCCTCATTGAAGTGGTGTGAGATGTGTCTAATCCGCAGGGTAAGACAAGCCACAAACAGTCAAGACCATTACAATCTTAGCCTACCTCTTGAACTTGTTTATCAATAAAGGAGTTCCTTCTGCACGCTGTGCCAGAAAATAATAAATAAGGGGAATACCTCTGATAGTGAACTGGACTTGCCCTTCTTTTGTGGCCAACCGGATACTCGACCTGGACCTCATCAAGGACAGTTCCATTATTGAGTTCGACAAGCAAGGCATTTCCAATTGACCTCTTCTCAGGGTCATGGTAATCGACACTAAACGTACTGTCCTCAATGCAGTGCATCTTGGCTCGGAGGGCGTCTATACGAGGATCGGCAGCCGCCGCATCCATGCTGGTAAAAATTAACTATCCAGGCACTGAAAGCATGTATGAAAGTACACTTACTAGGACTCGCTAGTCAGGTTCCCATAAATTAGCGGATAGGCTACCATGTAGTTGATGTCATGGCTGCGATTGGTGGGAAGTAAAATATCCGGTACGGGGAATTAGGGAAGCTTACTCTCTATCGGCAAAATTGTGCAGTGGTCCCTTTTTGTTAATTATTCTACGGTCAAAGTCAATGCGACCGACATGCAAAAGGAAATGATCGAACCTAATCGCTGCTTCTTGAGTGCGTATTCTTACAGTCTTGATGTCGTTGGCGTCCTTTCCGAGTTCCTTCAACTTGTCGTGCACGACATGAGCAGCTTCTACAGCAGTCTGCGCATGGAACTCTGCGGGATACGAAATCTTAAACAAGACGTTTTCCATTACATACGAGCCAAATGGTCGCTGAAATTCGAAAGGCTTGGCCTAAATAAGAAATATTCCAGACTGTTACGGATTCTTGATCAATACTAAAACGCGCCTTGAAAAGGACATCGTAAAATCCCCAAGTTTTGGCTGTCAGCACAGAAGGGAGACCCATCTGTCCTTTCTTTACCAAAAGGGCAAGGTTGACAGCTCGCGAGCAAGCATCACCAGCGGCCCACGACTTACGAGACCCAGTGTTGGGAGCATGACGGTATGTGCGCAATGACTGGCCGTCGACCCATGCTTGAGAAATTGCGTCAATAGTCTGATCACGTGATAGACCACTGTGAGGAGGAAAATCTTTTAATGGAGTCCAGCATGCTCATGAATAAGAAAAATCAGTCTCACAGCATCTTGCTTACCACTGCGGTGCTGGCAACCTTGACAAGCACGACGTGATCAAGGCCAACTCGGTTGAAAGAATTCAGAAGTGCAAGGCCTCCTTGTATTTCGTGTGCTTTGATCATGCCCTCTAGGATGTCCTTCACGGTGAAAACATGCCCTTTACGAGACAAATGATCCGCAACTGCAAGAATTGCACCCAAGTTATCGGAAGGATGCCCCCCTACGAGTGAGCCATCAGATAAAAATTACGATAATGGTAGCATTTATCCAAGGTCATACATTCAGCAGCCAAAAAGCAGTCATTGAAATCAAGCCAACGAATGATAGTTCCGATATTAAATGCACCACGTATAGGATCTAGCTGATAATTTGTACCCGGAATCCTCGTCCCTAACTTACAAGTCAACAAGTATGACAATAAAACGAACAAGACAAGTACCATTTGGGACAACTGTCCCTTCAACCACAGGCCCCAATAGACTTGCACATTCGGGAAACCGTAATCCTTCAAGACCGCAACCAATCGTATCAATCAAGCATAGCCTCGCAGTCTCATACGCAAGATCTGAAGTGATTTCGTAATTGTGAACGTAGTCCGCTATGTCTTGGAGAACCTTGTCAGGTTCGGGTCGGACAGAGCTCTCTCCGATATGCGCTGACATGGCGCGAGAAGGTAGAAGCAAAGAGGAAGACAAAGGGGAAGGGGAACGTCCGACGCGCGCAAATCCTCTAGGTGAAAAAGAAAAGCGTGACGAACGAAGTGAAACTATACGTAGCATTCTACAGCTTTGAGCTGAGTAACCTTAAATGGATTACATAAGCCAAACTTTGTGTTGCAACTCCGCTTCGGAATTTGGATTATCAATCCACCGGTATTTAAGACGCCAACTTCTATAGGATATGATGCCTGCTCACACTAACCCCACTCAAGAATGCCACCCCACAATGGTCCCTTTTACTCAGTCATGGACAATGTCATCAGTGAGGTTTATCAACGTCTTTCGCTTGTGATGAACCTGCTGAACCGGCTCAGCGTTATTTTGCACTGATGGCGATCCTTCCTTCCGTCCCACTCCTGCCGAGTTGACTCGCGTTAAACATGAAGATGGTACAGTCAACTATTTGCATGAATGCACGGGAGACGACGAAACGCTTAAGCTATGGAAGGTGAGATTATTCCTAAATGACTAATTGGACCCTTCTCAATCTGTGATAGATCAAGATCGGTACCTTTTTGGCAGAGTCGGTGCTTCATCTCCCTGGTGGGTTAATCTAGCGACACGTTGGTTGTGCTATTCCTAATGAAGTGTATCCACAGGTCGACGAAAGTATCATCTTTCATCATTGCCCCGGGGTTACGGTCTGTTCATTCACATGAAGGGTGACAGGTTCAACCCAAGAACCGACAGTTATCTACGGTACGCAGCATAGGGGACGCTATGTTATATGTTTCTAACAAGAATCCACAGGGGCTCTTCCACAGTCACCGTCTTTCGGTCTCCCGCCGAATTCTTTTTTCATGCAAAGTGGATCCTTCTTGGTTGTCCCAAGCCCAATCCAAAGGCTTCCACTGCGCTTGATGAGGAGCTCTTTGGGCCTCCTCTTCCTGAAGAATACACCGATCGTTGTGCATGCAAATACTGCGCCGGGATAAGTCAGAATTATATTAGTACGAACTTTTCAAACTATCATCCAAAGTCAAAGGTACGAAAGGAGGAACGACCAATCAGAGCGAGGTTTGAGGGCCAAAGACCTCCGTATGTCCATCTTTGTAGCAAGTCACCTCTGTTGTTGATGTAATAATGCCAACAGCACAAATCATTGATGTTTATTTTTCTATGAAGATAGGTTTAATGTCATGAGGTCCTTCATGGGTTGTTCCTGTCAGTGAAGGTAAGTTAACAATTGTATACATGCATTACCAAAACAGAACTGTAACTGGAGTTTTATAGTATCTAATTTAGGTATCTGGAATTAAATTTCCCTCCTTGGCACAAAAAAAAACAAAAACAGAATGAATTAGAGCATAGGCTTGTAAAATATTTACTTGTATAATAAAGCTGTTTATCTTGGTTTAAGCCTTGGAAAATCTATTATCTAAAATGTTTGAGATTTAGCTAAAATTAATATCTAAAAAAAAACATATATTTTAGGTTCTAAGAGGAAAGATTATTAAGACAATTACTTATACTTGATTATATACTCTAATTTGCTGAGAAAAGAGTTTGCATTTATGGATATCAAGGTCCGGATTCAGTAGGGTAGGTAGTATGAAACCATATAATAATTTTGAATACATACAGTGACTCACAAAACTGAGTCAATGTTTGGTGGTTTTAGACTATTCATTAAATAGCTTTGAAGGTAAAACATATATGAAAAAAATGTTGGTATATCAAAGAAAGAATATGATTAGGGGTATGCAACCATTAAAAAAATTATGTAATTCCAATCAGGAGTGATGAAGACATGGGCAATTCAAATCAAGGGCCCATTGACTCAGTTTTGTAAGAGGGTATCAGAGAAATAGTAAGTTGCAATTCAAGTACTTGGTATTGCCCCCCTTAGCCTTAATTACTGCCTCAAGTCTTCTAGGCATACTCTCTATCAAATTCTGACACACCTCTGGTGGTATGTTATTCCATACCTCCTCTACTCTCTCCCAAATTTGCCAAACTCCCTTGGTGGTGTTGGATACTCCTGTCAGAATTTAGTTATCAAGGATAAAGATCATAGATGAATGCAGTGTTAGTAATACTGTTCGGGAATGTTCCTAATAGTAATAGAATGATATTTGAAAGTGAACTCGTGGAAGTGGGCCAATGCTTCGCACAGCAGGTCCAATTTTCCCTCCCCCCCTCCCAGAAATTTCTCTTGTTTTTTTCTTTGTACAGCTTAGACATTTTTGCTACCAAGCCAAGTTTTTGGTTTTGGATGCCTTCAGGGTCACTAATACCGCCACCTTTCCAACCCCATGAACATCGGCGATGCCGCCATCAAGGATGGGTTGACCATCATCATCCTTGGGACGGCATAGCCATATGCTGCCCCAATTCACAAAACCGATCTACATTGGATGACGTGGTAAACGACGCAAAAAACAGACCTCTTTGACAAACGGTAGCGTTCGCTGAGTGCCTGGTCCGAAATAGAAAAAATGTTGCTGGCCTCGTTGGGGAAGGATGGTATCAAGTCACGTGATCGCGCACGTCAGTACATGCGTACACACATGTTACGACTGAACTGCTAGCGCTACCAAGCGCCGTTCAGACATTTTTTAATGGATAATTCTCCTCTTGTGATGCATGTTCCCACTGTGACCCGACAAGCCCATGCCCTACATTTCCTCGACAGTCGTTGCGAACAGCACTGGCTCCTGAGACACTAAGCCGATCTGACCATGGAGCCACTCAACATTGAGGCCCCGGAGATTGTTTCCATTGAGCCTCGCGGTCCCAGAGAGGGGATCATAGAACCGCTCAAAGAGAGACACGATAGTACTAGAACAGAGGCAATAAAAAAAAACATCAGCACTCCATAAAAGCGACACCAACCAAGCCTAGTCTAGCAATACCAAACCCTCACCTTTTCCCAGACCCACTAGCCCCCACTAGCGCTGCTGTCTTTCCCGCCTCAAACACAATACTCAAGTCCCTGACGATCAGCACATTCGGGCAACTTGGATAGTTGAATTTAACATGGTCAAACTCAACATGGCCAACGATGTTGGTGGGCTTGAGACCCTCAGGGGAAGCGCTGTCGATGTCGGGGATGCGGTCAATTGTTGCAAAGAGCTTGGCAGCAGCGCCGCGGGCATTGGATATAACTGCAGAGAGGGGAAGAAGGGGTTAGTTCGCGCTCGGTATTGGGGGGATTGGGGCGTTTTGGATAATGTGGATGACAGAGGAGAGAGGAAGAGAGAAGAAGGGCAGGGGAGGTTACATACCCTGCATTTTGGGTGCCACAAATGTAAGCGAAAAAGATCCAATAAAGATAGCCAAGAAGGCATGAATGGTTCCTGCATTCGCCTTGCTGTGGTTGATGAGCGTCACTCAGAACAAGAATGCCAGTGCATATGCAGAGTAGATCACAAAGAAGAACACGCTGAGCCCTACACCTAAAACACAAAAACAAAAAGGGACAGTTGTCAGAAGAATGTATCCCCTTGGTAAAATGCCAAAAAGGTGAGTAAAAGAGGGAAGAATGTGGGATAGAATGTTATGATTGGAAAAAAGAGAAAACAAGCTCACTACCCACCATGGAATATAGCCACCTTCAAATCCACAGCCAATGCAGCCCTGATGCGATCGTCATAAAGGGCTGTAAGATTCCCCTGCGTCCCAAAGCCTGGGCTGTGCACATGGTTGAAATCACTTCCTCTGCAAGTGTGCCGGCTTCCACAATGAAATGTTGGCTCAATCTGGGAAATGAGAAAGCATTAGTAACGAGTTGCTTGGTGGGTGCGAGGAGAAATGAAAGCAGCTGAACTAGGAACGTCGAACAGGATACAAAACATGTGAGAATAAAAGTCAGCTGCAAAAATTACCGATTCCCCAAAGGGAGAAGAGGTTCTTTTTTATATTGGACCCCCCCACATAATCCGCTGTTTGTTCTCACGGCCCATATCCCGTTCCCACGGTGTCATTACAAGTTGTTTACTTTTCAATGTCCGACTCTAATGACCGTATCCTAGTATACATTCTTAATAACCTTCTGGGAAATCAAGTGTATACCCGGGATCTTGCGACCTGAATGTGGATGCTGGGTTTAGGAATGGTTAGCATAAATAAATAGTGTTTTCAATTTGTGGGTGGATTGCAAAAAGTCAATCTCTCCACCTTGGATACTCATGTATCCTGTTGCTTAATAATATAAACATTCACCCAATTCCAATTTTTCTCCTTCTCCTGTCACTCTTTTCTCTTGATCATCAGTGGATCATATAGGTTGCTTATCATTTTACCAAGTTGAGCTGTTAATTTTTTTTATCCGTTCCTGGTTAAAGCAAGAGAGCTGTATTAAGCTAAACCCTTAACCCTAATTACTTTGGCGCCCAAGGCTACGTGAAATGAAAGTCGTGTTCCTATGGCTGTTATTCAGTTTAGAAAAATATCTTCTTAGTGGAATAATTCCTTCATTTTCTCCCTCACAGGGACTGAGAATGCATACCTGAAAGCATGGCTAATGTCACGAAAAAATGAGATAAATTGCTTCTCATTGTCTGTAAGTTAAGCCGCAAGCAAAATTTCCTGGCTCTGACTATGAAATGCCCACACCATGTCCTGATAGCATATACGTTCATGCCCTTTTGGAGCTTTTTCTGTGGATTTTGAGGAAACTACTCGCTGGTTAAGAATGTAGAAGGATTGCATGGAAATGAGATAGCAAAGTCCATTGGAATCCAGAGCACATCGTTGTTCATCTACCTGTGAGATCCCAGATATCAGTGTCTACATATGGGCTTTACATTGAATATCTACTTCAAGAGTTGTTTGGATCAAAATGATCAAATGGTCTTGCTCATTTGGTGTTAATTCTGGAACTCGACCATTCTCCAAAAGTTCCACGAGGCGCTTGACTATGCTCTGTGAGAATTGATGATCATCGAGTTCTCTAAAACCATAATGAGTAGGAGTGTTGTGGTAGAAAACAGATGAAGGAAAACCTTTCAGACCCATAGTTATTGTCAAAATGGTTTGTGCGTCTTGACCGGTAGCTTCCAGTCGACTGTGGGATCAGTATTCAACGAGGGGAGCAAAGTGATTTGGATTGAAGATGCATATGCCTTGAGTCTCTCATTGCAAGGATTCATCTTCTGACATAGGAGGTATAGACAATTTTTGGAAACCATCAGCTAAAGCATCTTCTAGAGCTGTCTTCAGCCGAACAATAATCCATTTTATGAGCTCCAGCTTCTCTAAGGCTATATCAGCTTGTGCATCAAGCAAAGGAAAATGATTATATACCCCACAGCAAACACTGAAGCAGCATCTGCGGATGGTAGTCGACTGAAGGCCCATTACATGTAGCCACAAGTTCAAACAAGGAGTTGGGTCCATTACCATCCACCATGTGGCCAAAATGGAACATTTGGTGACCAGCAGAAACTAATAATGAACCACCAGATAACCAGATAGAGTCACAGATAGTATATGGTGTCAGACTGAAGCTTAGGGTTCAATACATACTCAAGTGTCTACAAAAAAAGACATATTGAGTTATTTCCACCTGGCCAAATACACCCCAAGCCGGCTCCTGTTCGAAATATGTCATATGCTGCTGGCACAAAGGACAACACGGTGTGCATAACCAATAGCTAAGATTGATTGGGCATCAGCAGTTGATATCCAGTCAATATCATCAATGGGATCAACACCGCTGCAGATATCTTTTCAGTAGCATAAACTGGAGTAACAAGATTCTGTAGCACGGCATACCTGGACACATGACAGTATTTGAGGCCCAAAGAAATTTTGGATTCTTTCAAGTCCCATATCATGATCTCTTCCCCGTCAGGATGTGAGACAACTAAAACAAGA
>QMFG01017203.1:0-41593 GCA_003314545.1 Ramaria sp. MG151
CCGAATACTCGTACTAACATAACATCCATCCACAACATTTATTGCTATTATTTGGATTCTGACATAAGGCTCCAACTTAACAGAATTGAAGTAACTGTTGAGTTGTATAGATGCTTTGGATTGAAAGCAAACGGCTGGTGATGATTTGCTGACAGTAAAGTGGTTTCAAAGATATAAAGCAAGAGATTCAGAATATAGGGAACTTTGTGGAGATTTACTCCCTTAGTATTTGATGAGAACTACAAGTGTATTTAAAGGAAATAGTAGCTAGGGTGAGTCTCTTGTGGGTGAATGAGAAATATAAGGGTGATGAAGTGGTTTTGGAGTTGGAATCTTCATGAGGGGATAAATGCACAAATATGGATCTAATCACTGTCTAAAATATCTAAAACCGATCTGTGAGCTCTAGGAACTACAAATCATACATACTACAAGTATTTTTGAGTTAAAAGAACAATGAAAGTGACATGAAAACTTCTGAAACTTCATTCAAAGCTCTGGGCACTTATCCTAAATAAAATGGAAGCACTTGGGCTTCAATCGTGGATCGGCGATGATAGGGGTGTATAGAAATAGTTTTCCAATCATTATATTGGTTTTTGGTAGTGTTTTGGAGTTGCGTAGTTGCCGATTGATGGCTATATCAGCCCATTCATGTCCAAACAGGTGTGCATGTTTGTTCACACTTGATTGCACTCAGAGTTGCTTGGCCAGTTGAATCTAAAAATATAAACAAAAATATTCTAAGGCTGAAAGCCTTGAATTGAGCTAGGTGTTTGTTTTGTAGTTATTTTCCTTTATTTTTATTCTCTGCTAGGCAGCTCTGCTGATCCATCAGAGTGATTATGTAATCTGATTCTTGCAAGATAAATAATAATAACACCAAGTACCAAGGTCTGTTGCCAAATTTGGGCCAATACAACATCCTATGATAGTACCAAACTCCCACTTCTGGGACTTTCTGAAGCTTCCAGGGTGTCTGGAAAATGGACTCTGATACAAACTAAGCCCCCACTATCTGGCTCTAGTCATAATGACCCAAAGTGAAAAAATTCATAAGGTAGCAAGTGTGTATGTTATAAAGGATGTTCAAACTAGTATTAACAAAAATGCCTTAGTTTTGTAAGTACATACCATAGTCAAAGATGTCATATTAGCTCTTGTATGCCCTTATAAGACCCTGTTGGTGATGACCTGGGGGTAACTTGAGAATGAGTAGATGAGCCCTTTGGAGAAGCAGTACAAGAGTGATTGAGATATTCAGGAGCCTAAGAGTCACAAGCCTGGAACAAGTAAATCATTAATAATTATCCATTAAAGTGCAAGCTTATCTATCTAACTGTTTTTAGTCTTATGGTAGCAAACAGAAGATCATAGAATTGGGGTTGTGGGACAATAATGGAATAATGGATAGGAGGGCTAGGAATTATGAAACAGGGTGAGGCAGCTACCTAGAATTTACACTTGTAGGAATCCTAATCTATAGGAACTACAATTGAGTATGTATCAAAGATGAATACAAGGGAAAATGAAAGTAAGGCAGGTGAAACACTTCCAGAATATTACATTCTATCTATTTTACTCAAAGAAATGGCTTGAATTTCTAGCTACAAAAAGTGTCCTTATATACTTAAGAGAATAGGAGAATGTTTTACTCCATACATGTGATAATAAGGTCCATATCTCTGTTTTGTTTGGAAGTTGCATGGCCCCTATGTGTTTGCTTCCACTGACCAAGTCTCTTTTTGCTATCTGCATTTGTTCTAGGTGGAGCCTGTTATTTTTTATTCAAAGAAATAATTACATAATCACTTGCTCGCATCAGGGAGCTAGACTCAAACAAAATAAAGAAAGATACAAAAACATTTAGAAATTATTTTGGGTGCAATCCAAGACTAAATAACTTTGTTTATTTTTAGAATCAACCGGAGGATTGGTCATGAACCCGAAGGCTCGTGAACAACTGCATATACTCTCCCTCACATGTTTGCACACATTCCATGACCGACCACCATGTTCATGCACCTGAAACACCAATTATACTGCAATAGGAAATGATAGATCAGTTCCTTCACGATTATATTGGCACCAATCTGCACTCAAAACTTTGGAAGCTTCAAATTTATTTTGGACAAGTGCCTGCACATGTGCAAGGAGTTTCAGAAGTTTTCCACCTTCTTTTTCTTGTTCTTTTTACTCTAAAAAAATTATGTTGGACATTTCAATTGTAGTTCTGAAGTTTTCACAATCAGTTTCAAGCTAATTAAAAATAATTAGGCCTGTAATAGCTAAATGATCACCTCAAGTAGTTTAGCACCCCAGTCTCATTCCAAACCCCCAATTCCTGTCTCATCCACAAGACATTTTCCTTAGCTACAGTTTTACTTAAATACACTTGTAGTTCTCATAAATATCTAAGGCAGAAAATCTCCATAGACCCGCTATTGTTTTCTCAGTATTTGCTTGATATCTCTGCTATTGTCTCTCTGATAGCAAATTGTTACCAGACATTTGCTCTCAATTCAAAGAATCTGTTTTGCTCAATAGCCGTCTCATTTTTGCTAAGTTTCATCATTATCTCTATCAATAATTGTTTGCACAACTGCATGTGACCATTAAGTGCTGATAGATTACCCTGCACCAGCACTTCCCCTACATCAGAATTCAAAGTTTCTTAGATAAGAAAATTAGCACAACCTCAAGCATATTGAATATAGGCTCAGGAAACATCAAGAACAAATCAATAAATTCCTTAAAATACACAAAAATATTCTTTTTATATTTCTTATTAGAGCCAATACAATGAGTCATTATTGAGCTGTGGAGCTGGTAATGATGTTTCAGGGTGTGGTGATGAGTTTCATGCTGGGTGTGTATTTCATTTGCTTGTGTCTCATTTGTTGTTCTTACTTGATTCTTGACTTGTGTCTTGCAATATGTCTCAGCAATGGATCTCCACTCATCTCAGTTTTGTTCTTGATATGGCTCAGGACCTGTGCTTTTGATGTGTCTCATGCAGGGCTCACTCAGCTCATTTTTTTGTTCCTGTATCTCAAGGTTTCTCATGTATGTTGGAAATTATAGATGAAATGGGATTTGAAAGTAGAAGAGAAATGAAGAAAAGAGATGTGGTTCTGGGGTAATGTCAGAACCCATGCTGCTGAACTGAACCCCCGGCCCTTTGGGCCCGAACCCCCGTTTACCTCAAACATGTTTCATATCCGTCCCATCTGTTTGATCTCCTTTTGCGTAGCTTACGACCCTGACCTTGGTCATCCGGTCTCCGATCCCCGAACCCCTCCGTATATAAGCTACTCGTTCATGTACATAAAAATCAGTTCTGATATCGACTAAGATACCCAAATACATTCTGTTCTAATTCTTACGCTCCTTCGCTTTCCTCACTAAGGTCATGCCCAAACTTTGGGTGACCTCGGGCCTCATCCAAAATAGGGGACAGGACTCTGAGCTGGCGCAACACATAAGCTGAATCCAAGTCCCACTCGACCCACTCGCCAAGCCTCGGCAACCTGACCCTGAACCTCAGTCGACTCTACCTTGAGTCCCAAACCTAATTCTGCCTCCGCTACAATTCAGTTCTTAACAGGTAATGTCTGTGCAATAGAGTGTAAAAAATAAAATGAAATATAGTAAAATGAACTCAAGAAGATTTTCCTTTTAACAGATCCTGTAGCACCAGTTTGCATCACTATTCATTTACTTGGTTAGAGATTCATTAGGTGCCATTACAGCCACCTTAGAAGAAATCAAAGAATAAAAACAAATAAAACAAAAATTCCACAGACAATCATATTACATTTTTCAACTTTAAAAACAACTGACATGTACATGTAAAGCCATTCAGACTATAAGATAGAATCCCTTCAGATGATCTGTCTCTTTGGAACAAGGCATATTTTTGCAAATGTTCCAAAGGTCATTCACTTTTACTTAGGATTACTCTTCACCTCTGAACATCATTTCCTCATCATTAAAATTACAGTTGCTAAATTAACATTGTGATTATCCATAACTCTTATTACTTATAATTCAATTCTGACAGTTTCATCTGTATCATCCCCCTACTTTCATGAAATATTCCAGAGTCATCCCACAACCCTAGTTCCCTTTACATCCATTAGGTAGTTTGTACAGTAGTTCAAATAAGTATGAGGCAATAGTGCGAGTGGAATGACCATGGGAGGCCAAGGAGAGGATGTTTTCTTTTTCAGCAGAGGAAGTGGGGTGCATTGGAGTGTAGTGAAGTTCTGGACATGCTGGAGGGGATTAAATACCTTAATTTGAGTTCTAATGAAAGATAAGTTACCATAGTACCATCTATCAAGGGTTGCACGTTATATAATAGATGGAGCATCAGATTCTGATTGTTCTGATACCATCTCACAAAACTGAGTCAATGGGCCCTTTGATTTGAATTGCCCATATCTTCATCATCTTCATCACCCCTGATTGGAATTACATAAATTTTTATTGGTTGCATAGCCCTGATCAGATTCGTTCTTTGATATACCAACACTTTTTTCATATATGTTTTACATTCAAAGCTATTCAATGAATAGTCCAAAAGCACCAAACATTGACTCAATTTGTGAGTCACTGTATATACCAGACAATTTGGAAGGAGGAGCAAATAGGAAAGAGTCCATGAGGGTCAGAAAGTAGGTAAGGTACATGTATGCTAATTAAAGGCCATAGAGAATAAAGAACAAGGAAGGTAGGAAAATTGTGAATGAGAAGAAAAGATTAAGAGACCAACAATAACTCTTGAAACATGTTTCTGAATCCCATGGCTCTTCAGGTAAAGATATCATCATGCTATTCCTTCAAATAGTAACCCTGAATGTCAGGATGAGTCAGTCAACATATTGTATAGTATGGCCTGTCACCATAAACTTCAGAGACATAGAATCAACCCTGATATTAAGTTCCTTAATATAGATGGAGATAGTGATAGGGATAGTGCAGGTGCTTCTTGTTGAGAAAATTTGTATGATCAGACCTGATTGTTGATTGGTTCACTTTGATATCAAACTGAGTAATTCACAATGCTTCATGGTGATGGGATGTTGAATAAGAACACATGACAAAAGTTCTGTCAGTTTGGAAGTCCAAATGGGCTGTTCAGATGGAAGCTGTTCAGAGAGGTGAGGTCAGACATAAATCATGATTGTGACCTGCATCTGTGCAGATCCAAATCCCATGTTCATTTGATGATGGTTTGTTTGGCTATATGAGTTGGGGGGTTAATGTATGAAATGCAACAATACATAACACACAATGCAATGCTCCTAACCAACCCTATTGATATTTGTGTATCAACTTCCTGGCTCATTCCTGGGGTTAGTACTGAGTGAGCACTGAGTGAGCAAGTAGGGGTTTTCCTTTTTTTTTTTTTTCTTAATGGCCACCTTACACACTGACACTTGCCGAACATCATCAACCAGAACCACTTGCAGCAAGATACCATCTCCTGCAGTTTCTACTCTACATTCAACAGCACATGGCCCTGTTGAGATTAATTCCTGATCCTTTGTCACAATTGCATTTTAGGCCCTCACATGGCTTCTTCTTCAAACCACAACTTCCGAATCCTTCTGAATCCTTCCTTCGGAAACTTCGAACCACCCTCGCCTCAATACTTCACACATATTTGATTAGGTCACCCAATTCAGCTCAGGAGTCATGTCACGATCACAATTTGGGCATTACATTCACATCGCCCTCGCTCCGAACAAATCCTTCCAAAGCATCTCGTCCAAAGTCCGAAGCAACATGCCCACATTCCCATCAATTCTATTCAACAACTCTTTTATCTATCATTTCGACTCAAACACTCCATCTAGTGAAACAATCCCTGTGAAACAATCATTGGTCAGGTCCAATCATATTCTTTTTTTAGAAAAGAAGCACCCTGACTATCCCCATCACTATCCCCATCTTTCACCATGAAATTATGGATTGAGTTGTTCATATTCACTCAAAGCTTGCGATGACTTGCCATATCATCAGGCTTAACGATATGAACGTTCTAGACTCTCATAATTACTCTCCGAAAGATTTAGGCATGGCTATCCCTACCCGAAGAGCCACACGATTCGGAAACATGTTTCAAGAGTTGTTGTGGGTCCGTTAATCTTCTTCTTCATTCACAATTTTCCTACCACCCTTGTTCTTTGTTTCCTATGGCCTTTAATTAGTATACATGTACCTTGGCTACTTTCTAACCATCACGGACTCATTCCCATTCGCTCTTTCTTCTGAATGGTTTAGTATATAGCTAGCACCTTTGCATGTACATTCCCTGGTTCAATTATCGTATGTCAACTTGATTCTTCTACTCACACTTGCCAACTCATCTCTAACTCACCTTCAACAACAACTTTCTATTTTTTGAGTAAGCACTCCAATTCCACTTTTATTGGTTAAATCCACTTCAAGGAATGTAAGATCATTGGCTGTGATTGACATGAACTGCAAGGTTCATTCGATCCACGAGATAGAATCCTTTCAGAACCTCTGTCTCTTTGGAACTATGCACTTCATTTGCAGACGTTCCAAAAGCCATTCACTTTTACTGTAGGATTTCTATTCACTTTCCAAAACCATTTTGTTAACATTAGGAATATTTCCAAACACTTTTACTAACCCAACATCTATTCACAACATTTGTCGCTATTATTTGGATTCTGACAAGTCACACCATCAAATGTTTAATAAAACAATCAATAACCAGGTCCGATCATAGTCTTTTCTGGGAAAGAAGCACCTTGACTATCCCCATCACTATCCCAATCTTTTCCAATAAACTCATTCATCGAGTTGTTTCTATTGGATGGAAGCTTGCGATGACATTCCATATCATCAGACTCTATGATAGAAAATTCTAGACCTGCAGGATTGCCATCCAAAGGATTTGCATATGGTCATCTCTACCCGAAGAGCCATGCGGTTCGGAAACATGTTTCAAGAACTATTGTTGGTCCGTTGATGTTTTACAATTTTCCTAACACCTTTGTTCTTTGTTTCCTATGGCCATTAATTAGTACACATGTACCTTAGCTACTTTCTGACCTTTACAGACTCCTTCTCATTCGCTCTCTCTTCTGAACCATTCAATATAAAAGCTAGCACATTCGCATGTATATTCCTTAGTTCAATTATTGTATGTCAACTTGATTTCTCTGCTCATATTTTCCAACTCGTCTTCAACTCACCTTGAACAACAACTTCATATTTGACTAAGCACTCCAATTCTACTTTTATTAGTTTAACCCACTTTAAAGAATGTGAAATCATTGACTGTAATCAACATGAACTGTGAAGTTCATTCGATCTACGAGATAGAATCCATTCGGAAACTCTATCTCTTCGGAACTATGCATTTTGTTCGCAAATGTTCCGAAGGTTACTCGCTTTTACTGTAGGATTTCTATTCACTTTCAAAAACCATTCTATTATCATTAGGAACATTTCCGAACACATTTACTAACACAACATTCATCCACATCTTTTATCACTGATATTTGGATTCTGACAATCCTTGTGTATTGCTCGTTGTATGTGCACTTATTACATAAGTGAATGTGCCATTAATCCCTGGAGATGTGGGAATCCTCTCTTTGATAGAGCATTTACCATCTGTTCTCCAGTATCTGTGATCATCCTTCAGCACTCTAGTCCTTAGGATTCACCACCAACAGGCCCACCCTGTTGGGTCAGGGACACTGATTTCTCTGTACAAGAGGTAAGCAGTTGTCAGAATTCAATTATCAAAGATAAAAGTTGTAGATGAATGTAGTGTTAGTAGTACTGTTTGGAAACATTTCTAATAGTAATAGAATGGTATTTGGAAGTGGATAGAAATCCTACAGTAAAAACAAGTGGCTTTTGGAAGGTTTGCAAAAAGGTGCATAGTTCCAAAGAGATAGATATTCCGAAAGGATTCTATCTCATGGATCAAATGAACTTGGCAGTCCATGTTGATCACAGCCAATGGTCTCACATTCTTTTGAAGTGTGTTTATACTAATATAAGTAAAGTTAGAGTACTCACTCAAATGTGAAGTTGCTGTTCAAGGTAGTTTTACGATGAGTTGGCAAGTTGGAGTAGAACAATTAAGTAGACGTACAATAATTGAACTAGGAAATATACATGCAAATTCTCTACCTATATACCGAACAGTTCAGAAGGGGGAGCGAATGGGAAAGAGTCCGTGAGGATCAGAAAGTAGCTAAGGTACATGTATACTAATTAATAGGCATAGAAAACAAAGAACAAGGGAGGTAGGAAAATTGTGAATGAGGAAAAAGATTAACAAACCAACAATAACTGTTGAAACATGTTTCCAAATTGCATGGCTCTTCGGGTAGAGGTAACCATCCCTAAATCCTTCAGAGGGTGACCCTGAGGGTCTAGAACATTCATATCATGGAGTTTAACAATATGAGATGATATTGCAAACATTGATGGAATATGAATGACTCAATCAATAAGTTCATTGTGGAAGATGGGGATAGTGGTGGGGATAGTCAGGGTGGTTCTTTCTAAAAAAAGATCATGATTGGACCTGACTAGTGATTGCTTCACTAAACATCAACTGGAGTGATTGATGACTGGATTGGGTGACCCGATTGAATATATGCAAAGAATGGAGGAAGGTTTGTTTCACGTTTCTGAAAGAGGTTTTTGGAAGCATTCAGGGATTGTGGTTCAGGGAACAAACAATGTAATGGCCTAAATTGTGATCGTGACAGCAGTATTGATTATATCAAACTGCCTTGGACCAAGTATGGGTGGAAATTCTGAGAGATAAGGATGGGTATTGCACTGGAATGTGGTATTTACTGGTCAGTGCATGGTCTCCTGTTTTGTGAAACATTTGCTCTTTATATATATGCAAGTATGTACAGTATGATATCTCCCAGTGTTTTGTTCTAGCACACTGGGAATTTACCATTGTCTATATTGGTTGAGGCGGTCCACAGACAATAGATGGAGAGAAAGTTCTTGGTGGTTACTTTCTGCTGAAAAGACAGCTGAATATACCTGTTATGAAATATACTTTCTATGTCTCTGGTGTCTGTTCATTTTTTGGTGCAAAAACAGTTTCCACTATGGTAGCTTGTCTGGGATTCAATGAGTGAGGACCAGGGCAGACAAGCTGTCTTACTTCTGAGCAGTTGTGGATGAAAATGTTGGTGGAAACTTGGTAAACATCAGGAAAGACCAGTTATCTCTAATTTCTTGGATTTCATCTAATCTTGAACAATCTTAGCTTTCTCATCCGCCATTTTCAAGCTTTCATTTATTGGGATAGGACTGAGGAAATCCACAGAATCCTTGTGCCATTCACATTTACTGGCTCTGTAAAAAAGAGCATGATTTTAGAGTGCTGTCCTTGAAGGGGATCTTCAGATCCTAAATAATGTCCAGGGATTCTCATTGATCAAAGCATATCATTTGGTTCTTGATCATTTTTGGAAGAGCCAGGTAGCATTTCTGGAGCAGGGCTGGATTATTGATTGTAGCCAAGGAGAAAATTAAGCTTGTAAATTCAACAAAGAATCTAGTGGCCCCATTATTCTCCTCCATGACAACTCACCCCAACTCGATCCCTGCATCCACAACTACATCATATGTACCAAACTTAATCATGGTTTCATCAACGAATTCCTCGTAATTGGCTGGCCAAGATGGTCCATGTGTCAGGTTATCAGCGAGGTATGGTTCAAAGTAATAAAGTGCTGTGCCCTTCAAGAATGAGAGGCGATACGTGGCTTCGGCCTGACCAGAAGTGTAAGATCCCAGTATGGTAGCAGACGGCTTTTGTGTTTATAACTCTCTTAGTTTGATATACACTTCAGCCGCAAAGTCACAATTTTCACCGTGCTGCTCGACCGTTGATCCTTTCATTGTTCAAAGAAATTAAGTTTTGCAAAAAAAAACAACAAAAGGAATTTCGCTGACGAAAGTAGTGCTAGTAATAGCCACTTCGAGAATATCCTCTCGACCTAATTTATTACAACTGCAAGAATTTTGCTTATAAACAAAAGCAATGATCTTATCCTTTGGACACTGCTGAAACCCTCCATATTGTTGAACGTAGATACTCTTGGGATCACGACCTCACTGGGGACTGATGGAACACTTTAAAAATCATGTTACTCGATCCTCAGCCTTATATCCGTGGCGGAATAGATGGCTGCAGCATACTCATATGGGAGAATGAACGGACATGCGGGGACAATGACCGTTATTCCCCGTGATACAAGTATTATTTGGAGCTCGCCTCTGGTCCAATTAATTTGGTAGCAGCAAAGTTTCATCTACACCGCCTAGTCGTACATTGTTTTCTTAGGCCTCCACCACAATAACTGAAAAGTGTGACATGATTATAGGTCAACAAGATTCATCCTTGCATTTCCTTGTTCAACTGCGCCATCATACTCAGCTGCTCAGCCGTAAACTCTAAAGCTTTCGAATCGAAACCTAAAGCCATATCATTCTCACCATCGACCTCCATATGAAGGTCTGGAGCTTCCTTCCGGTCAGCGCTCTTCACAGGCATGGCGAGGGAGTGTAGGAGTGCTTCGGTTTCCCAACGCAACAGCAGGGGTATTGCTGAGAGGCGTTCCCAAGACTCTGAAGCGGGAGCAAATGTAATGTCAGGTGCGCCATAGCAACTTTGATCTGTATTCTGTTTCGGAAGATGGGGAGTAGACGTTGCGATGGATGGAACGAGCTCTACGGTTTGCCACGGGTTAGTGAAAAACGAAAACTGGTATACGCCTCTCACGGTTGATAGAGAGAGATGTCAATGAGCGAGGCAGCGTTTTAGGTACCTTCTGTAGAGTAGCAGGAGCTGGGTCATAAGTTAGCACAAGAGCCGAGTTTGCAGCAATTCAAGTCAAGGCAAAGGTCTGCACCAGAAGACTCGATGGATATCGCCTCCGCCCTCATTTCACTAACATTGGCCGTAAACTTGAAAGAATTGGCGCCATCTTTTGAGCTTGCAGGATTAGATATATTTCCTTCGCAAAAAGTAGAATCAGCTTGATGATCACAATTATCAGATATTTCCGATGTGTGTAGTCCCTTGAGTCCAGCAGCTGTAGCTTCCATGCAGTCTTGGTTCTTCTTTGTAGTCTTACAACAATCCGTCGCTTTAGCTTTGGTTGCTTTTCTGCGAGACTTCGTTTTCGAGGCATTGCTACGTTTTGAAAAGGACGCAGAGCTGTCAGTCAGTATGGATGATACCTCAGTCTTGCGGCGCTTGGAAGCCTTTGTCTGCGACTCGGAGGTAGGTGTAATCATACCATCTGATCGTCTTTTAGAGCCGACAGATGGAGGAGATGAGCTGTGGCTTGGAGCAGCTTTGTTGCTAGGAGATAGCTGGGAGACAGACGGAGAGCGGAGAGTGCAAGCAATAGATGTACGAACACTAGACATTGCTTTAGAAGCTCTGGGGCGGCGGACAGACTCCCCACGAGATCGAGTCATGTAGGCATGCTGCCGCTTATCACTGGTCATAGAGTCCACCTGGGGAACGGACACTACTTGAATTTCTTGTTTAACGTTATTGTCCGGCGCGTCAGCAGCCAGTTCGTATCTCCCTTTGTACGGCCTCCCCTTAGCCTTCTCTCGGGCACACCTACGTTGAAACCAGGCATTCACCCGAGATCTGTCGAGTCCTCGTGCATCAGCCCAGGCTGCGCGGGAGGCTACCGTCGGTACTGAGGGGTTTGCATCCCAAATTCTGTTCAGGTCGCGGGTAATGGCAGGAGTAATAGTAATAACAGGGGGGCGGGAAGCTGGTGGAATGCTAGATGGTGGAGTCGTCATATGAGTCGCAGAATCCAAGGAGTCGAGGGCAGTGATGAGCTCGGGTTCGGTCTTGATCTTGACTTTAGATAATTCGGTTTGGGGTGTGGCTGGTGCAACTTTTGGGTGCTCTGGCACAAGCTTAGGGTTCTCTGTTTCACGTATAAGACTTTTCTTGGGAGGGGAGTCAGGTTTAGCACACGTATGATTGGAAGGTGCTCGAGAACTCAATTCCTTGTCAATTGTAGGAAAGCGGCATGGGCTTTTACTTCCTCGAAAATGCGGGCAGGGTGACGATCTGATGTCTGGAGAAGAAGTTGAGGTTTCTGAAGGCCATTTCCTAGCCATAGAAGGGGTTGAGAAACCTGTGGAACAGTGGATGGGGTGAGAGGAGAAAAAACGGCTCGGTGGCGGCGGGCGAGGGGGCACCTTATAAAAAAAAAAAAAAACGAAGTCAAAGGCAGTTATTATTGATGATATTTAATAATGGGGGGAGATCTATGGGCGTACAATATCAGCATTTGAAACGCAGGCCGTAAAGGAGGGTCTGGCAGGCTTTGGAGCATAGATTCGCGGCACAGTTGGACATGGAGAAGAGGCAACTCCAGGAGATGACGATGACTGGGACAGTCCGGGGTCGCATGGTCCGATCAATGAAAAACCGGCCTTCCCAACCTGAATGGATGGGCTGCGGAAAGACGCCACTGGGGTCGGAGTAACAAATCCTTGATCGTGTATGTGTCCTTGAGGATTAAACAGCTGTCTTCTGGATCTATCTATAGTGTCCGCGCTGACCTGCCTGCCGGGCGCCGCGCAAGGCTCCTGTCATGAACAGAGTGAGAACCTACCCCGAAGAACTCCAGAACGTACCTTAATGTATGCACTGCATTGTCTCACAGCCTCGTTGGTGCTCCGATCACTGACCTTCTGATTGCGGATGGAGGTTTGAGTCGAAGGATGTCCTGTAGACCTACGCATATACCCAGCTGGAAGCGAAGAGGATACCGGAAATTGTGCATGAAACTCAGGGTTTTGATGAAACACCCGTGGCTGCCTTGATTGATGAGGCGGTGGATAGTGTATTGCGTGTCGCTGATTATAAGGAACAGGCTCAGTGTTTTGGCCCCGTTGAGACAAGCTGAGATTACTAACACGTTGCGTTTCTACTATACTCTCGAGCGAAAATGGAGGGCATGTATAACTTGTAAGGATTTGATGCATAAGGGGAGGCTTTGGTGGCACCATGCCCTCGTGAGCAGCACAGTTGAAATCGCCCGGGTATGGTTGTTGTGACATCCCCGTAGAAACCGGTGCCCTTGAATCACACCCATAACTCCAATAGCCCGGCATTCTGAATGAAATTGAGGCGAGATATAATTGAGGATTATCGCTTCGAAAAATAGTTTTGAGAAAGAAAAACCAGTGCGTGACATTTCGAAGCGTCACAATCACATCGCGCTACAAACTTGCTAGTCCGATTACACTTTTGAAAAAAAAAAAAAAAACTAAATCTAAAATGCAGAAGTACATCCAACCTTGTCCCAGGCCCCCACAGTCCATTATCGCCTCAAGGTTCCTCATCGATAAAAATTTTCTGTACCCCTGGCCAGTTTTCCTTTCCCGGCGCATAGAATACTTGTTCTCGTTCGTCCCAATACTGCAACTTGTCTCCGTTCCGCAATGGCGACCACACCCTCTCCCCGGTGTCCCTGTCCGTTTTCGCCTCGAACCACCGCGGTTTATGCTCTGGCAGCCTCCCCTCCTCGCGCTTTCGCCGCGTCGCACGCTGAAAGTCTTCTTGTTGGGCCTTGAGCTCGTTGGCACGGTCATATCGCCCTAGCTCGAATGCACGCTGGTCCGGGCGTAGACGACAATCAGTGTACGGGAGATACGGTTTCAAAGTCTTCTCTGGGCAATCGTTGAGCGTGATTGCAAAGGGCGTGAGGTTGAAAGGCGCCTTGGGCTTCTTGGTATTGCGCCAAAGCAGGATATACTCCTTGGCTGAAGGAGACGCAGGCTCGCCGACGTTTCCGTTTACGCTAATGTCGGGAAGAAGAGCGCCTCGTCCATCCTCGGCTTTTCGGGCCACGAGTTGGCTATTCCATCGACCAGCGATATCATATGTTACGCGACCGGAGGCATCTACTACGCGACCACTGATCTCGAAAGCGTCCTTCCCCCTCCAGCCACGGGGTTTGAAGGTAAGAACGCAGGTATCTTGTGTGCGATGATTCGTGACCTTGTATACCAAGTGGGGTAGGTCAGTAGGTCTTGTAAAAACAAAGACATCACCTACTGTCATTACGCCGTAATGGTCGATCGTCGTGGATCCGAGGATAAAGCCTGACACGTTTGTAGTGACCTTTTTCCACGTATAATGTTCATATTGGTCATTATCGTCTCTATTGTTGTCTATCTGGTCATTAGGTATCTTGAGCTCAGCATGTGCCACGCCCGTCGGTCGTATTTCAAAGGATTTGCCCATGAATTTATTCTGAGCGTCAACCTATACAATAATCTTCAGAAAAGGCAGCGAGCAGAAGAATTTGAATACGCACCTCGCCATAGTAGCGCCAGCTCGGTGCATCAGCCCAACAAGCGCTGATGGGTGGATGGTGAGAAACTTGCTCTGAGTAGTAACGATACTGCTTGTCTAGTCGAACATACTCGAAAGTCTCACCCTGATAAAAAAAAAATCAAGCTTCATGCATGATGAATGACAGACTAATGCACCTACCAACATAGGGTTGAAGGGCTTCGCAATACGACCGATCGTACTAGAGTAATTGGACATGGCAAACGCCGCGACATATGCAATTCTTCTTTGTGGATCATGTTCAGCAACCGCTGCATCCACTAGTGACGTGTCAGTAACCAACGGCAAGCATGTAAAAACGACGGAAGACATACGACACTCTGAAAACTCCATATCCTCGGCCTATACAATATCAATGTCTCTACGCCATCGAGCACGAATTGTGACCACTCACCATCCGCTGTAACATGCTTGTCGGCTCGTTAAAGTAGACTGGGAAACTGATTTTAGTCAAGTCCTTCCCAATACTACCCTTCAGAACCTGCCAGAGACTGGTGCTTGGCCTGTCATCGCTTTTAATAGGAAGTCTATCACGTAAAGCTGAATAACCCTGATAGGGGTTCGGCTTTGAAGATGACGCTTGGACAACCACTTGGGAGATCGAGGATTTAAGAGAACCGCTGACAATAAGGTTGGGGAGATTATTAAACTCGATTGCGTCGAAGAACTCGTCTTCTTCGTCGGTTCCAACACCGTCCTTATCAGGCTCAGAAAGAAGTTGTGAACTATTTGGATATGATGTGCCTGGGACGATAAGAACAGGTGAAATCATGTCAGTATGACCACGGGTAGGCGTTTGGTCATCAGCCAACCCATGGGACGCAACGGTAGAGGCTTCAGAGGACTCTGCAGTAGAAAGGGCGGGAAGCGGCGGAAGTTCTCGCGTTATCCTCCGGCGGACAGTGCGTGGCTCAGGAACCAATGTATCAAACTGGCTCCGTCGCTTGGGCTTCGAACGTCCTCGCTTGCGAAGTTCACGCTCCAGCGCCTCGCCCTCTCTGACCACCACGCTTAAGCTCTCTTCCCACATCGCTGTACGATCACGCTCTTTATTGAGCTTCTCCTTGTACCACTCCTCCCGCTCCTTCCCCATGCGAATGTAGTCCTCCATGAGCCCTTGTAGATGCGCAAACGACTCCTTGACGGCCTCCTCAATATCACTAGAGGGTTGTCCGTCTGATGCAGAAATCGTGACCGTTGCCAACAGTTTAGACGTCAGCTCGAGTTGTGCCACCGTGGTGTTGCCTTGCAAATCAATCATGTCGGCGTATGGCGGAGAGCCTACGGAACCAGATGTCGAAGAATGGTCTAAAGAGCGCGTATCCTCAGGGTCTTTGCCTGGGCCCCCCGTTTCTGCAGGCTCATGTCGCTCCAGGGTGACATTATCCCCACTAGAAGTAGCGCTCCCGCGTCGCAAGTGATTCCTACTCTTGTTGCGCGTCTGGAAGCTGGACGCATCTGATACCATCCCGCTTGTGTTATGATCATGGGAAACATCCAGCGCACTACCGCTGGTGCGCGTTTGGTACCACTCGATGCTCTTCTTGATCGCCTGCGTCCATCGTGCAACTTCAGCGGGGTGGTTAGCTTTCATGTACCATTTTTGCACTCCAGCACTGGATGGTGGCTGTGGACCGAGATGATGGTGTGTACCAGGACGATGATGCGGTGTCGACTGGACCTCAAAACGCAGCTTCTCGCCACCTGTGGATATTTTGAGAGCAGCAGACCTCATTGAGATAGATCCTCGACATGTCAAATCCTCGTCATCCTGGTGGCTGTAATCTGTTGTTTGTGTGAGCAGAAAAGCAGGAACACATGTGAAAAGACGTGCATGACAGTGTTCCATCTTTCAAAACAAACCAGCGAGTGTTGTATCCACGAGCGACGTTGGTATACTTATTTAGATAACCCTTTAGAACTGGCGGCTCGGTCAAAGGCGCCTCCATAAGCGTTTTATCCTGGTTTGTGACTGGACGAATTGATTAGCATGTCTTCCATAAGGTGGAGAGGTGCACTAACATTGGCGCAGAAAAACCTTGACGCGGTCGTCTTTACCTGCAGCGTCAGCTACCGGACGACCCCTCCGATCACGCACAAAAACATCTGCCCCAGCTCGGACCGCAAGCTCCACAAGCCTCAAGTCCCTGCGTCGTGCTGCTTCATGAAGCAGTGTAGTCCCGGACGCATCATCAACGTAGGAGAGATCGAGGATAGACACTCGTGGTGAGGACAGATGGGCTAACAGGCTCGGAGGGGGAGGGGCAGTAGAAGGTGAAAGAATATATGTGCGAAGGAGGGAAACAAACGATGCGCGGAAAATAGATTGTGAATCTAGGAGGTTGATGATTAAATGTAGCCCAGGGAAGGGAGGTTATATGACCGACTCACCCTGAATGAGGTCTCGAACTTCTTTGGTTTTCGCTACCGCTTTTGCCGTTAACCCCTTGGCATCCCGAGCCGTATCGTCTATCTCCTCCTGGTCAAGCAATAAAGTAACAACCTCTGCTCTTCCGAGGCTCGCAGCCAGGTGAAGTGCGGTAGTTTTGGATTCTAGGGGGTGTACAGCATTCGGGGAAATTGAACGATGCTGCAGTAACAATTGTATAGTATCATCTATAACGCATGTAAACCTATGAGAATGTCTACTTGAACGGGAATACGACGTACAGGAAGCACATCGTATGGCCAGGTGAAGCGCTGCAGCCCCTAGGTTAACACTGCCGTCTAATGCTTTTCCTCGGTCACGACTGATCTCAGTTAGAAAGGGATGGATCAAAGCTGGTTCACCTTTCTCAACGAACAAATGGTCACTATATCGTAATAAAATGTATTGTGCAGGCTTACCACTCCGTAAAGCAGCTAGCAGCTTGACTTGATACAATGAGGGTGTAGCTGAAAGGAAAATGGGTATAAGTGTTTGACTTTTTTGAAAAAGGGAGCTACACACGAGAATCTATAGCCGAGGAGCTAGACGATGCAGCCGGGGAAGGCATGGGGCTTGGGTTGTCCAGGTAAAACGCTCAGATGTACGTAATCAGATGGCGCGCGCACAGCCTATCCCCTTCTTATTTTCCCACTGCCAAATCAAGTTCATCAATATGGTTTTGGCTATTAGCTGACTCTAGGTGGTCCAGCCAAATGTTTGCCTTCAAGAAGATCCAAAAGAGTGAGAAAAGGCTCAATCTTGCTAGAGTGCTCATACAAACTTAATTGCGTGTGCTTGACCATTCGGATGATTTTAAGGCATGACGGCGACTTTTCTGGCTTCAAAAACTGAGCACTCTTAAAGACTAGTTTACATTAAAAACATTCTATCCATCCGTGCTGTTGGAACACAGCGCAGCATGTTACTACAAGCCTGCTTCAAGCAGGCCACCCACTAGCAAAATGATATTCGTTCCGAGTCGGATTGGAGTGTCGTTGTAGGCGACACTTCGGGAGGATTTCGTAGAAACATCAGACAGGATTGAGAGCTAGCGAACGCGAAGCAGAGTCCAATCAATTGGATTCCAGACTTCGCCTTCCGAGTCGAATTCAAGCGTGGCAGTTCTAGGCAATGTCTGGACTGTCCAGGTATTGCCGGTATCATGTTTCCGGTAGTTCTCTCGTTCAAAGCTGGCAAAGAATGCCCTGTCAGGTTGAGCGTTTAGAGCCAGTGCAGTGCTCAATTTCAAGGTACAAGACGAGTATAAGCGCCTGTGGTGGGACAGGCGACCCAACACCGACCGTTCACTGGTTCCTTGTTTCTAGCCAAGTCATGTGTTCGATACACCGGACGGATATAAGATATTGTCACCAGGCAGTTAGTGATCCGAGTTCAGCGATTATTACACAAGGCAACGCTTCACAATCCCCGGCTGTGTAGTTATCAACGCCCATATGCAGACCGCCACCATTCATCGCATTCTGCTTGATAGGACCCAGCGCCACTACAACGTTTCTGCTATTCTTGTCGCGTGAATCGTTGATTCAGCCCGGACTGAGGTACCATCTGTTCTGAGTCTGTATACCCTTTGCGCCTCTCCTCATCATGACACTGATCGCCACACCAATTGCTCACATCCTCGTCCGCGATTCAGCTCCTTCCATGTCTGCATCGACATCTACATCTACGTCGACATCGACATCGACATCGACATCGACACACCTGTCACCACCTTGGAGTTGTAATCGTATACGGGAATCACTGTCAACAACCACCACTAGTCGGAAATTAGTTAAACCTCGTGATGTTGATCCCCCAAGCAGCAATCACATCCGTGCAAGGGTTGGACCTATAAAGTGTATCATGGAACATACCCTTCGTATCTTCCGGGAAGCTGAGACTGCTGACGAGTGGCGGCAAGTAAGCCAGACTTGCGCTACCTTGCTTGAGATTTCTCGGTGTGTCCGTCTACCGATTCCCCCAAATGGTCTTTGCTTACTCAGTGATGTAAAAATTTGGACGGTTTTGTAACAGAGCTTGCTATTCTTCCTCACTTAAATTGGCAGCTACAAACTTGATTAAGGATATCATGCAGAGTATAGGTCCACGCTCCAGCACTGATGGTAAGAGACAGCTCCAGTAGCAATTGGCTATGAGCTTACAACATAATTCAGCATCTCCCATGCATACTTACCTCTCAGCACTCTTATCCAACTTTCACATTTCTGATGAAAAGGAGAGTGCCCCCGCCGCACTTCCCCCTCCCTGCCTTCCAGACATTAGCAATCTCGGAACGTCATGCGACAATTCGATGAGGGGACGTGAGGTTGACATACTAATATTGGGAGCCTCCGGATCAGGTAAATCAACCTTGGTGAAGCGAATGCATTCTGCACTACGACATACAGGCGTCACGGAATTTGAATACTATCGCGAAAGGCTGATCAGCGATATGATCGAGTCCATGAAGACGATCATCAAAGAGAAGGCAGGGGAGGAAGCCACAGCCTCCCTGGACCTTTCCCACTCCATTTCACAAGCAGATGCGGAGCTCTCCGTCTTAACCCTTCCCCCAAATCTTCTACACTTCCTCATCCAAGCGAATTATTCCCTGCCTTTCAATCTGGAAGATGTATCCAAAGCACTGTGTATGCTTTGGAGCACTCCAACCGTGCATCGAGTCGTTCGCCGCCTCGAAGGACATGGAAGCCTCGTACCCAATGTCAGCTAGTGCGTGTTAGGAGTACCTCGTCTATATGGCAAGCTTCTCATCCAGTACTTGCATTCTAGCTTCTTCGACTCTACCAGCCGAATTTTTGCATCTAATTACACGCCATCACGCGAAGATATTTTGCGTTACCAGCAAGGACTGATGATTCGTAGGAGTATATTGAAATACTGCTCTTCAACTTTCAATGTAATAGAAGTCCCATGGAAGGAGTCGAAACTCGCTCATACGGACGTCCTTCAGCGCTATGGACGTCCGGGGGTGATCTTATATGTTATTGCCTTATCTGACTACAACCAAGCGGCGTCTGACTTGGATACAGTGCGTTCCCTTGCTTTTTTTTAACAAGACACCATGATATATAATATTATTCCTCACATCACTACAGACGAGGACTATTATGGACGAATCCCTCACCTCGTTCAACTCACTCGTGAATTCCCGGTGGTTGACACACGCAACTATTGTGAGCCAGTTCCTCCCACCTTCATGGCATTTTCTCCCAGGCAAATCTCAATTTGAGTGTTATAGGTATTGATTCTCACTAAACATGATAAATTTGAAAAAGAATTGACGTATATGCCACTCAAATACTGGATGCCTGGATACCACGGAGAAACATACGAACATGCGTGGAGATATATTGAAAAACAATATACTGACCTTGTGAAGGACAAGGAAAGACCAGTTCTGACACACCACTTGGGTCCATCAATGTCAGGTACGTCGAAGTGATCCTTTCCCAGAAGCAACGCTAGAAATTCAACTTACGAATTTACTATCAGAACTTTTCCACGTCATTCAAAGTAAAGTTGTTAGGTCTTGAGAAAACGTGACCGATCCAATGAGTTAATGTTGGACAATTACACTATACCAGAAACATGGTTGCTAGATGGTCTGTGACCCATGACATGCATGTTGCAGTACCATAACTAATGACTCTCCTGTATTTATATTAAACTCATATTTATGTGACACTACCCTGTGTAAGTATAATGCATGATGTTATATATATTTCCAGTTACCATCCACTACCTATCTCAACCTGCAGGGGAAACATCTAGGGCAAACAAGGAGGTACCTGTTGTAGATATTTGCCTCCAAGAAGTCACTTACTGGATTGTGTTCACTTATATTTCTGTACTTCCATACTATTGAGCCCACACAATGAAATATGGTACTCTATCTAGCTCATGATCTCTATTTACCAGCCAATTGCCTGGTTATGTTTTGTATAGACATATGGACCAGATATTTATATAAATTAAGCCCAAATTGAATCAGGTGTGGTTGGATATTCAGGGAGGATGTTCAGACCAGTGAGAGTATACATGTTTTGGGCTGACATAGGAGCTACGCCCGCAGTCCTTGTTTAGCAGTGAGGCTGCGACGGCCATCTTGCCAACCCCAGCAGTTACGTTAACCCAGATAGTAGTCTTGTCCCATCCATACAACATTCGTCTTCGTCCGCGCGTTCCGCAGGCTCGAGAAGCCCCCGAGATAGATCACATCTGAC
Source organism: Ramaria sp. MG151 (assembly GCA_003314545.1). Lineage (NCBI taxonomy): Eukaryota > Fungi > Basidiomycota > Agaricomycetes > Gomphales > Gomphaceae > Ramaria > Ramaria sp. MG151. Next base: position 21,110 of record QMFG01017203.1, read on the forward strand.
AAAACCATCATGCAATCAAGCAGATGCGTGGACAATGTAATTTAGCACCTGCCTTTCACATCCTCAATTCCCACCAAACCTGTCCCTCTTTTGTGCCCTGCAACCTGCCCTCAAATCCTGGAACGTTCCCTTTTTTTCGGATATTCAAGCCCTCAAGTCTGGTGAAGTAAGACCTCTTCCTCATTCACCTATCTTGCTCTTGGCCAAGAACGTCGCGGTAATAATCGGATGCGTTGACAATCGCTTTCATGATCTCAATCACAGTTTTACTGAGCTCGCCCAGGGTAATTCTATAGTCGCAGGAAAATGGGCCAAAAATTTCTATTCTGGACTATTTGTGAAAAACTCCTCCACTACTTCAAATATTATACGAACATTCTGAATTGTGGATCTTGATACTCAGGGCTGGAATACAGTGTCTAACAACGTATATTCCAGTTCTGAGTATCAGTTTGGAGATTCACAGATTCAGAATGTTTATATAATATTCTAAGTAGATTTTAATTAATAGTCCATAATGAAAATTGGGCTCATCTCCCAGGGAGTCTAGCAACGAGGACAAGTCGCAATGTGACTAAACCTTGCTGCAGCGGTGCAGATAGGTCTCCTTTTATACACAAGTCTTGATCAATGGCCTGATATAAGGCTTTGAAAATTTGCTAAATCGAACAGAGGCAGGGTAAAAAAAAGTCTGCACTCGATTAGCCTTTGACGAGCGAAGCAGGTGTCGACTCGAATCTACTGAGAGATCCTAAATGGATATGGTCAAAGTCCTGTAACTATTGCCTTGTGCGTAACGGCTCACTATATATTCCACAGAGCCTCCTTTCTTTTTACCCTTACGGTAACACAAAGCCTCGCCTCAGTGCTGCAATGTTCGGCGTTTAGTTGGATTAATTTCATAAACCATGTCGCGATCGATGAGACAGTTTTTCTCTGACACATTGGTCCTCGTGTAGTTAGATACACATGGCAGGATCCGTAATGATCCTTACATATCGCTACAACATTCTTTGGAAAGAGAGCACTGCCACACTCTGATCACAAACCTAGAGCATAGTGAATAGAGAATTCGACTACTGAAGGTGGCAGCATTGCTCAGCTGTAAATAAACGCGTCAGCTCATCTGGTTACCTTAGGGACGTTATCGACTATTACCGTAACCAACGCATGAGCTAGTCAGCAATGCCAATGTATCAGCCACGCTCTTTACACCCTCAGCAGGGTCGACCGATCGGCTGACCTCGTGATGACAGCGCTTTTACCGTCTGACAAAAGCAATTTTTTACTGTTTTCTGAGGTATCTTATCAACCACATAATATAAACAATTTTGGGTGGTCTGCTTAATTGTGACCGCAAGGCAAGACTCGTGGCAACATTCGTCCTGTGCTGTGTTCCAACAGCACGAGCTCAATCTTTTAAGCCAGTCAGTTTCCCCTGAACCAAGCTCTTCCCATGCCTATAAAGCCAGGAAAGTGGCTGTCATGCCTTAAATCTTCCGGGTGGCGAAGAGGGTCACAGCGCAGCTAAATGTAGTTCATTTCTTCAGACGGTCTGCACTCGGGGTCATATCACACGTGTACGGCTAGCTCTGTACTTAACCTTAACCCAGGGATGTACTTTCAATCTGTCTGATAGTCAAACTTAGGATTTGTGGCTTACAATTGCTTCACAGACTCGTTGCTATGGTGTTCTCGAGAAGTGACAAAGAGTCGTTCAATGCTTCTTTTCCTGTGCCTCTGAAGCCCATCGATTCCGAAGATGACGATCTCGATTTTCCTCGGCTTGTCGATCTCCCATACGAAACCGAGGATAGCTCCAGATTTCTCATCAAACTACTCAATGCCCCCCGAGGGAATTCGTTGCTTGAAGTTTCTGGCTCTGATACAGTTGCTGAAGTTAAAAAGCAGGTAATTCATAGGGCTAAACTTAGAGGTGTGCCTCTTATCTTAATTAGGGAATTATGACTGTAGGCTGAATCTTGCCTGTGTGTCTTTGCAGAACTGGCCGAGATAGAATCTGCAGGGATAGTTCTGGAAGACGAAAAAACGCTGTCGGAATGTGGCATCGGTTCAGGCGCAGAGCTTTCTGTGGCGTGGCCCCTATACGAAGCAACAGAGGAGTTGGAGATAGAACAGGAAGAAGACGAAGACGACGACGACGAGAACTCACAGAGCGAATCGCCAGTGGAGCTTGCGCCCCGAGGCGTTGTTGAGTCTCCCAAATTGAAGACGGATCACTACGCGATAGCTCGCGCACGAATATTGTATGAATGGGACGGGTTTATGCTAGTAAGTCCTTGAACTAATCTCAGATACTCCTACCAAAGCTAACGAGAGTACCTGCATCCAGGACAGGCAGAAGCTGGGCCCACCACTGCGTCCACAAGACTGTGTGATGATACGCCAACTTGTAAACCAAGACTGGTACGAAGGATATCTTCCAAGCGATTCCACTAAGGAAGGGGTTATCCCTCGCAACTATGTCAAAATAGAATCGTGACTGTGTTTCCCTCTGCTTACCCGATGTGTTATATTGACAATTTTGTGTTGTAGGGTATACGACCTAAGTTTCGCAAAAACGCTAGGTTTCGATCCTCAGAAGGTGCCGTTGCCTGTGTCAGCGCCTGAGCCGCTGCAGCCTCATTGGTATCGCCAATGTTTCTGGACCATAATTATATATCGAGTAGGAAGCTTGTTCACGCGGAAAAAAAATACCAACACGAAGCAGACAATAACTGCAACAAGAGACGTACCATCTGCCAGCGTTCCCGAGCTACCACCATCACCATTTCCATCAAAGCCCCCAGTTCCAAGTATGGACCTTCTGGAGCATGGGAATCGCTTGCGACTCAGTTTCCGCCTGGAGGAGCATGATCCGAATGACTACCCGATCATCACAGCAACTCTCTCTCTCGTATCTGCACCCCAAGCCCGAATCGCGCATGTCACGGTCGAACTGCAGTTCGAGCACGATGCCATTGTTGAACTTGAACCCAAGAGGGATGAAACCGGAGAGACGGAAGTCTATCACATCAATTCTATCACCAATGATATCTCCCTTAAGGGAGGTGCTGTCCAAGGTCCAGTGGGTCTCAATCTGATTGTTGGCCACACCAAGTCGAAGGCCGCTGAGTTTTCCCGTCGCACACGGGGGACAATTGTAGGTGACGGTGAAGGGAGCTCGATAGCATATTGGGTCATGAAAGAAGATCCTGGGGAAGCGGGGCGGTTCGGTCTTGACTCGCAACAGAAGATGTGGGTGAAGTTGCATGCTCGTCCTGCACGAGTGGACTATCAGGTAAACGCAAAGATAGTGACTGATGACGGAGGGAAAGGTGGCTGGTTCAGTACTAAACGACTGAGTTCTGGCCGTCAAAGGTTTTATTTTAGAGCTTGAACTGCGGTGTAATGCGTTTCTGTCGGTATTTATGGCTAGTTCAGGATATCGAAGCATTGAACGACGGTGATAGCATTTTGGACATTTAAATCCACTTAGATCTAGCGATTATCCAGAATTTTAGCTTTGGATCTATATGGAATTACGTAAACGACTCCTGAGTTTTCTTCCGTTCCCTTCTATTCTAGATTGGTCCGCTACAATGTTCACGAATATCCTCCATATTTTCGTTAGAACGAGCACCAGTGAATGTAAGTGCATTCATCAAGCTCAATATATTGCCCATGTTCGTAAATATGTGCAAACAAATTCCTGACACAAGTCGATGATCACGAACGGCATTTGAGGCAGTTCAATATCCAGGAAAACCATCCTCTTGACGAGGAAGGAGATGCGATGGGAGGCTGTGATGAGGAAGTATTTGGAGCGTTTGTTGGGGGTATTGAAGAAGCAGCTGGAGCATCTGTTGGCTTTGATAAAGTATTTTTTTCTTGGGAGACTTCGAGGGGTATTGAAGACTCTTTTTGGGATAATGGAGAAGCGTTTGAGGGCGTTGAAGGAGTGTCGGAAGACACTAAAGAAGCACCTGGGGGTATTGGAAAAGCGTTCAGCGGGACTGAGGAATCATTTAAGTGTGTCGAAGAAACTTCTAGTAGAACATCAAGAGGTTTTTCTGTTCCCCTTGGATGTGAACGTTGAATGATAGCAGTTAAAACTGCCCCCCATTGTTCTGTGTCTTCGGACGCTTGTTTTATTCTCCGAATGGTGTCCGTCGAAGGGGTTACACTACGGGTGAGGTCAAACGGCGAGGGTTGTTTTAATGAATCGAAGTCTGTCGGGGATGTTGTGACGAATAGTTTTAAAAATCCAACGTCTAATTTTTCTCCGCTCCGTAATTGAAACGCAAATGGGACTGCACCTCCTGCTCCATATCCAACTGTAAGAGAGGATCCTGCACGAAGTGGAGGGTCGACCCGGTCTTTGCCTTTTTGAGATAGATAATAAGGTTCTGAAATTATTATTAGCCTTCATTGAACAGGTCAGAGAGATGTGGCTCGTAACACTGACCAATACTTTGATCGCTAAGATCAAAATAGAAAAGATAAGGGTACAAGTCGATCTTGCTGTGGTTCACAATCTTCACTCCATAGTAATGATCCTCTTTCACAACTAAGTCCACAACCCCGGTGCGGTTCATGTTTTCGTTGGTAGGGATCAGAATTAGTATACCTTCGTCGTCGTAATCCCCGTTGTCTTCATCTAAACGGTAAAATTCTACCTGGATTGATCCGATGAAGCGGGGATGGTTGGTACGCTTAAAATGGTGGTTCCAACGTGCTGCCGTACGCAACACTCTGCATACATCGTCAGCATCTGGTTTCACCTGATGCGGCAGCTTCCTGTACTGGTGTTGCGTCGCGTGCTCTATAGTTGTAGAAAAGGTAACGCATTGTCCATCGCTTGTGTCTTCGATGTCAACAAGCATCTCTGCGCTGTGGGCGTCCGAGACAATGAAGCCAAAGTTAGGTTCATTGGCAGACTGTGCGGCGCGTTGTAAGGCTGGGACACTAAGAACACGCTCAAGTGCTTCTGAAAAATGCACACGCAACTCCTGGCCAGACCCGCATAGCACTTCCCGTGCATATGCTGGCGTAGGAATGCTGATGGTCGTACTGTTGTCTATAGGCTCAAGTAGTGTGACAAAGGGGTTGACCTCCGTTGCTCGCATCCGGCAGAGAGGAGGGTTGGCAAGAGAAACACTCGTGTGGGCGGCGTGTATCGTGAACTCAGAGTCCGCAGCAACTCCTTGGGCTGTCCCTCCCTTAAGGATATAAGTGTTGCCTTTTTTCTCCACGCCAATGAAGCGACGGTCTGCACCAGGAAGTTTCCCATTGAAGAGCATACGGTCTCTATGGTAACCTTCGCACTGTGGATTCTGTCTAAATATTGTCAGATTGAGCTAAGGTGGGTTTGTGAAGCAAATGTAAACTTACTTCGGGAGATTGGGAAGTCTGTCCATGAACCCCGTATACGTTAGCTTGTCAACCCCTGCATCAATGAGAGTCTGTACAAATGCTGTTGTGAAGGCTCCACGTTTAAGCCTGGTATTCTCATATGCAAGCTCTTCGGCACCACAAGCTGCCAATAGAATATGCGAGCGTAGGTTGCGTTCTAGAAAGCCTATCGGAGTGTTCATACTGCGGCCCATCTCCTCAGAATAAAGATCAATATCCATATTCTCTGGCAGCTCGTGAAGAAGTTCCGCTACACGTGCGACACGTTCAGGTACATCGTCGTCACCACGCGTACCAGATGAAGAGTGACAACAATCCATGACAACAGTCTGAAAGGATAGCATATTGATATTTCCAACAAAAGGAGAAAGTAGATGCACACTCACGATGTTGTTACCCTTGCTCTCCGCCAAGTCATTCAGCAAAGCTGCGAAGGTACGATCCGGAATCGGGGGTATTGGGGACTCCTGGGGACCTGGCATACCGGCATCTTGTGGTAAAAGGACTTGGATTTTGGAACCAGGCGTTGACCAGTTCGCAGGTGCATCCTTCTCACTACCATGGCCTGCGAAGTATATGAAAATCGCATCGTCACGGTTTATTTCGGGATTATTCTGAAGGCTGCGAAACGCGTTGATGATTCCCTCACGGGTGGCTGTCTCATCACGCAAGTTGATAATATGACTCGCGGGAACATTAAGATGAGTTCGTAAGAAACGGTCAATATCATCCGCATCGGCTGTTGCACCTGAAAGATCGGCGACCATTCCATAGTTATCGATGCCGATAACCAGTGCGAAGAATGGCAGCTGTTTGTTTGTATCGCTAAGCCCAGTGGGCTAGGTTAGGACATAGATTAGAGCACCAATGTAAAGACATGAACTCACACTGCACTATCAGCGCTGTTGTAGATTTCTGGAACTGGGACTGTATCTGTTACATTAAAGCTCATGGTTCGCGGTTGGGGAGGATGGGTTGCTTTACTTTATCTGGTAATCAACTCTTGCCAGAGCGCCTCTGCTAAATTAATTATGTAATCTTCGTGTGCTCACGATTCTTTCCGCTCGATCACCAGTGACGGAAGGAGCTGTTCTTAACCTTCAGACTGTAGATTGTCATGGTGCAAGTCAAGAACAAAGTCTGTTTGATGTGGGTACCATCTTCATCTATTCTTGGCTTTGCTAACATATGGTGTTGGGACAATCTGCAGTGTACATGATGGTTGGGGGATCGCCCCCGATACCGAGAAGAAGGGAGATGCGATTCGTGCAGCGGATACAACAAATATGGATACTCTTGCAAAAGAGCATGCCTATCGCAAGCTGGAAGCACACGGCATCGCAGTAGGTTTGAGCGAAGGATTGATGGGGAATTCAGAGGTGGGGTGAGTTTTTGGACATCGCGTATATCATTGTTGGATGACAGGAACGATTTTTCAACAGACATCTCAACATTGGCGCGGGTCGAATCGTATGGCAGGACATCGTTCGCATCGATCAGTCCATAAAAAAACGTACCTTCCATAAGGGTGAAAACATCGTAGCTTCGTTTCAGCATGCGAAAGATGGGAACGGAAGACTGCACTTGCTAGGGCTCGTACGTAGTACCTTCATATGCATTATATGCCGCGACTCTACGTTTTTTTAGGTTTCTGACGGCGGTGTTCACTCCCATATTCGCCATCTGTTTGCGCTTCTCGAGACTGCAAAGGAAGTCGGTGTCCCTCATGTCTACATCCACTTCTTTGGTGATGGTATGCACAATTAGTATAGTTGCCACTACACCATATTTATTCTTGCCGAGGTCGCGACACTGCGCCACGGAGCGCGGCAGGATATGCACAAGAGCTCAGGGATTTTATCGAGAAAGAGAAGATCGGGGAACTTGGTGCGTCTTGTTTTATTTTATTGATCAGTCGCGTCAATACCAATTATTGCACCAGCTACTGTGGTGGGTCGATACTATGCGATGGATCGGGATAAGCGTTGGGAACGGGTTAAAGTGGCTGTTGATGCTCTCATAACTGGCGAAGGTGAATCCAGTTGTACTCTCGTCGCGTTCTTGGCGCAACCATTGTCTTACAAGCTTGCCTTGGCTGTGTTGCATTGTGATTAAGGCGAAGCTATCAAGTCTAGTAGTGACGTTGTTGCCAAAATTAAGGAGCGATATGAAAAGGATGAGACCGATGAATTTCTGAAACCGATTATTGTTGGAGAAGATGGTCGCGTTCAAGGTTTGTTCAAGTTCTTCCTAACTACTATCTCAGTTTTATTCATGTGTCTGTATATAGCGGGCGACACACTCTTCTTTTTCAATTATCGTTCAGATCGCATGCGTGAGATTGTAAGCTTGTTTGGAATGCCTGAGAGACCTATTGAAGTACCCATTCCGGAAGACATTGTGCGTAACATCCAATAACCTTTTATGTACAATTATGAGTTTGCTTCATTAGCACATTTCCACCATGTCACGCTACAAATCCGAGTTCCCATTCGCAGTCGCGTTTCCACCACAAGCAATGACAAATGTTCTCGCCGAATGGCTTGCGAAGAAAGGTATCAAGCAAGCACACATTGCTGGTGTGTCATTTTCGTTATGCAAATTATCGATTTTTCTTCATAGCGACAACATTGATGTTCCAAATCACAGAAACTGAGAAGTATGCGCACGTAACATTTTTCTTTAACGGTGGTGTTGAGAAGCAGTACGAAGGCGAGGAGCGTCACATGATACCATCCCCCAAGGTCTGGGTTGCATGCTGATCGTCCACTGCGCGAGCCCGAGTATTCATCAGTAGTCAGGTGCCGACGTATGACCAGCAACCAGAAATGAGTGCTCAGGGTGTCGCAGACAAGGTCGCCGAGGTCGTTAAGACGGGCAAATTTGAATTTGTCATGTGCAATTTCGCACCCCCCGACATGGTGAACCCTCTTATCTTCCGTCATTCAAACAATCACCCACCCTTATATATGATATAGGTCGGCCATACGGGGATATACGATGCGGCAGTGAAAGCCATTACTGCCACAGATGCAGCGGTCGGGACTATATATAGAGCGTGTCAAGAGGCAGGATATGTTCTGCTTGTCACGGCCGACCATGGAAACGCAGAACAAATGCTCAACTCTGAGACAGGTGCACCTCACACAGCGCATACAACCAACCCAGTGCCATTCATTATAGCGGGACCTAAAGGAAAGGGTGACGAAGTAGGCTTCGTTTTTGGTGAGGATGTAGACGACGACGAACCAGGGGCGTTGGGAGACGTTGCTCCGACACTACTAGATATATTGGTAAGATCTTGTTTACTTGTGTAAGAAGATACTAATGCTATCCTTCGTTTGCGCAGGGTCTTCCGCAACCCGAAGGTAAGTCAATTCTTGAATCATAGCTTGTGAGGTATCTCATCATCTGTGAGCAGAAATGTCCGGGAGGTCCCTTCTTGTCAAATCCAATTAAGAATATTACGTAGATTGAATCATAGATTGTGTTGAATGCCCTAGATTTCCATGCTAGTCTTGTTATTTCTCCGATGCCGCTGTCTTTCGCATTTGACTATATACTTAACCATAATGCTTTTGAAGTTGTTATTCATATCGCCATTCCTTAGGCACTGTTCTAAAGATACGATTTCAACTCGAAGTCTACAGAAAACAGTGACAAAGTCGCGGAGAGGGAACATTGCAGAATACAAGGTGTAAGAACCAAATGAGAGTGGGCGGATGTCAATATGAAGCCTGAACGTAAAGAAAATTAGCAGTGACAATGTTGGATAGCACCGTGTCACATAGTCTAGGCAAAGGGAATCATTTCAAGTTGTTGAATTTGTGAAGTTGTGAAGTTGTGAGTCTCACCGGTACTAACTGGCATGAGTGGCAGAAGGAAATCGAGACTTATCTCATGCTGATCAGTTGTGGAGGACATCAATAATGTGAGGCCTGGAGATGAAACAACTTTGACATGGGATCAACCAACCAAAAGGTCTACACTGTTATCTGGTTTCTTGTTGATCCTAACTACCATTCACCGATCATTGCTACAAAGTCTGGCAAAGAACCCTAGAACAAGCTCTGCCAAGTACCAAAAGGACAACGTGATGAATTGGATAACCCTCTACCAATAATTCTACTCCAGTGGCAGGGGAGGCAAAATCTGCTTTGAGGGGGTCAAAACCCACATAATTTATCTGCAAGTGTTAAGAATTGGTTCCTTGAGCCCCTAAGCAAGGTGGCTTGTACAAGGCACACTCTGGCAAGGTTGAGAGCAAGGCTAGGCTTCAACTAATATGTTATGCCCTCCTGGCCTGCAATCCTTGATTTCTTCATGGTAAGGTTGTGAAGAGTGGAGCAAAGTTTTAAGATGATTTTCTGACTGGAGACTACCAACTAGATGTACAAGACCTTTTATACACAGTAAGACATAAAAATGCTCATGGAGAAGTATACTGGAACTTGAATAGAATGGGGTAAAACGAGTGGAACAATTGTTTAAATACAAAGCAAATGTTCATGTAAGGACAAAAGAACCATTTATACAGGGATCAAAGGGGGAAAGGGAAGCTGGATTACTCAGTGGCAAGGTTGCTGAGCTGAGTCATGACAGTTTCTAAGGCACTCTCTGATTTGCCAACTGTGTTTACTAGCCAATTTTTACTAAAGAGTATGCTATGCCCTTTATATATGTATATCTTATCAGCAAAAATCCCTCAGTCCTGTAAATACTTGAGTTAAAGGGAGTCTGACAAAGGTACATGAGGAATTATATGTAAGACCTCTTTAACTATGAGACACATATAGTTCCAAGAATGGGGCATTTTTGCTAATTGTTGAAAGCTGACTCCTCAGGCTCCTGAGTAGTGGAGGTTTGCAACAAAGTTATAACTTCAGTGAGGATAGGGTTCAACTTACATGTTATGCCCTCCCAGTCTGCATCTTAATTTCTTATGAGCAATGTTTAAGAGTGGAGTGAGGCTTTGAGGTGATTTTCTAACTTGTTATATGATGAGTTTTCCTAGGACAAAAACACCAAGAGGCTAGAGTCTGTGGGTCTCAGTGAGAATTTGAAGGGGCTTGGCTTCAACTAATGTATTGCACCCTCTCAATTACCCTGCCCCTAATTTCAGGTTTAAGAGATTCTAGAGTTTCAGATGTTGTGAGAAACACTGAGCAAGTGAGTAAGACTAAAGTAGCACTGGATTATATGTGCTATGACTAGAGACATATAGTTCAAATTGCTTCACCTATGCTAGTCTACCACAGCATAAAGCCACAGCTTATGTAAGATCTTATAAATGTATGAAGTGGTGTGAACAGTTTCAAACTCAGTGACATGTATGTGAACAAATAGATGCAAATTATTCTTCTTTCTGCTACTACCATGTACTTTCATAGTCTCCATGAACACCAGACACATCCTGCAGTCTCCTAGCTGCTCACTGAACTCCTAAAATATTGAGGAAGGTTAACATTGAACAGTGAGTGATCCTGAATCTACATCCTGCAACACAAATTCTTCCTACATGATTAGAGTGAGCATTTGTGCTAATGGCAGGCATGTTGTGTAACATTCATCCATGTCGAGGGGACAGAAGATCGTTGTCCGGCATTGCAACTCTTGCACAATTCCGTTTTAATAACCCAGATTATTGTACTGGACACTTTCTTGGGTCATGGCCCTCCGACCTAATCTGGGGTTCATCACGCATCACAAAAGCTCCTGAACCATCAATCCGGCGGCATCCCATGGGATGTCGTCGACAGCTTCGAAAACATCAAGCTTTGTCACGGATGTGGAGTCACATTAAAACCGTGCGAAATAAAATTGGTAAGTGCCTAGTAAACCCCCCAAAACTACAGTGTATAAATTTTCCGAGTCGGTAGGAGCACATGCCGTGCGCGGTAATTGTCAATTCCACTGGAAGTGATGAGTGGGACAACGTGGAGGTTGTTTGTGTTTGTTTCTTGGTATTTGCTCGTGCTGTCTCTGTCGGCGCTTAATTAATCCATGGCCACTTTGCCACTTCAGTGAAAATAGCTGACGGCCATTCCACAACCATGTCACTATCAGAATTTCTGAAATCACTACCTGTGGTGCACCACTTCTATCCGATAAACCCTGAAACGGCTTTACAACAGCAGTCTGCAGTTTACAACACCCTAGACCATCCTCTCGTTGCTCCTATACCTCCGGCGTCACCGCATCCTTTTCGTGATGCAGCTCCCAACAGTAATAAAAAGAGGAAGATCCAGGAAGTTGACCTGGAAGTTCAATGTATTCATGTATGTTTTCTTTCACTTGTTTTGAGTCACATTACGATTGAGGGAATTTCGGGCCATAAGCCAGGCAGCCTTTCTCGGACAAGGAAGAAATCAAAGCGTCTTCAGGTTGAGCCCTTGCAAGATCCTGCTAAAGATCTTACGATCTGTCTCAGTCCTCGACAACAGCGACGCATGCCATATGTTGAACTTCCAGTCAATAAATCTATTGACCTTACATTGTACCATCCAATCTCTCTTATCTCACCAGCCTCGCAACTACTCCTTGGATGGGGAAGATACTACAGTCGGACCCGCAGTGTGTCACGGACGTCCTTGGACGAATTTGCTTTCTCTCCCTCATTTTCCGGTCAACCCAATGTCTCTGAGTACCTGGATCAGGTTGATTTTATTTCCGCTGGAGAAAAACACAAAGATTCTAGGGGAAAGAAAGCAGAGATCAACACAAAAGCTATGGATATAGAGGTGCTTGAAGATGATGCCACGACATGCCATCAATGCAGACGGAAGACCACGAAAGAAAAGATGCGATGTCGCCGACTTCGGCCCGATGGTAGCGTGTGTCCCTACCTTTTTTGCCAATATTGCATAGAGGTCCGGTGCGTTGTGTTGCATGTTCTGTACATCATATTGGCTGGCCGGCTGACCAGCAGCGGGATAGGTATGACGAAACCTTCAACTCTTTTCATCCCACTTGGCACTGTCCGCGATGCCGTGGCATATGTAATTGCTCAATCTGTCTCCGGAAAACCGGGTTCGGATACATTCTTGACGGATCTATGTCCGAGCAATTCACTGGTATTCAAGGCCGTTTAAGTGTAGCGGGACAAAGGAAGAAACCTTCTCGTGGAGGAGTGAAGGAGGGCAACCCGCCCGACGAGAAACCTCGACTTAGCGTAAGGGCATGGCTCGCGCGGAAGGGAATTGCGCTGGGTACGGAAGAGTGGATGGTGGAACGACGTCGTCAAGGCGTTAGGTACGTGGTTGGAAAAAGCCCACCACCTCCCGATGTCCCGTCCCTGTACAAGGAAGCCCAATTTAACTCCACCATCACGGCTTGTACGGATTACATGGAGGACAGCGACGTTGATGACCCATCCGATGGAACTATTTTATGCGAAGGTGACGCTGACAATACGATATCATCTGGGCCTCTCACCCTCGATGATAAAAATGCGACCGCAATGTCGCGTACCCAAGAGATGGATTCGAATCGCGAGCCACTACAAACAGAGGCACAGTCTAACTCTGGGGCCGTCGGTGTTACCGAGATCGGTGAAGAAACAGGCTCGCATACGGTACCCTTGCCACCACCAGATGCGGGTGCTTCAGCTTTTCCAGGCTCAACTGAGGACCTTCCAGGACTAGATTCTACTCTGACATTTGGTCTCCGGCTAATTGTTGGAAAGCCATTTCCGAAGCCGAGGAAGAAGACTCAGTTTAAAACGCCAAAGGTCAAGAAACAGAAATCGAACAACTCCAAGAAACAGCTGGACGTAGACGTTTCGGACTATGAGTATACTACGACTACACGGCGAAAATTCAGACAACCTGCCATACGAGTGGGAGGCCGTGGTGCACCTGATTCTAGCTCTCAGATAAGGGCTGTTCAAGAGGAAGAAATAGACACTATTAGAGGAGCGTCCCCGGTCTCGGATATACTCCACTCACCATCTTATGCTGAACCCACACCCCCGCCTGCTGAACCCGTTCTGGTGCCAACGGAGTATTATGCGCCATCTAAGCTAGATGCTGCAATGGCCAAAGGCTCACAAGCGCAGTTCGGACATACATATTGGTCATTCAACGCTGTTACCCCGCGTGAACACGGACATGAACCCCATGGCGGACATGACTACGGATCCTCGTCATCGTTATTGATGTCAACACCGTTATATTCCAATAACGATCGACATCCCTACTCGCAGTTTTCTATAGGTGACGTGTGTGCTGATGGACCGTCAGCTACAGAGTCTACTTCTGCCCCTGCCAGCGGGCATGGTCTCCACTCTTCTTCAGAGCCAACTTCGTTATCTAATTCACATACACCTGAAGATTATCTGGATTCGCCGGTTCATAGTCACGCCCGTGATGCTGATACATATACATCACATAATCTGGCGGCTTTCACGACGTTGGACGAGACGTGGACCCCGGTCGGCATGGACACTTATCCAAACCTGGACATTGACGTCTCAGCGCTGCAGGTGGAAGGCATTGCCCAAGCTATGGACGTTGCGCTGCATAAACGTACATGTGACCAATCATGAGCATACTCGTCTTGAATATTATTTTCTTGTCTAGTTTGGCATTGAATCATTTCTTGTATCTTTTGTATCGTCTTCGCCAATCCCTGCACCATCACAGTGACACCATTTCCCCACGACATCATTCTGTACAATTTATATGTGGAGTTCACGCAGGATTCATTGTTATATACATACATGCGATCTTGATTCTGCTCATGTATTGTACATACTGGCTTTCTCAGAGTTTCCCAACCAAGTCTACTTGTACACATTTGATAGCTGTATAGCTGAAAACCCCATTGTCAATATATTGTCACGGTGAGAGAGCGGGGTCACTCACTTGGCAAGCGCATATTCACCTAGTTCGCGACCAACGCCAGATTGCTTGTAGCCACCGAATGGAAGCTGCGGATGAAGCTTGTTGCAGCAGTTGACCCAGACTGTGCCCGCCTTGAGTTTGTGGGCAACCCTGAGGGCGCGGCTGATGTCTTGGGAGAACACCGCAGCCGCGAGGCCGTACACTGTGTCGTTGGCCACCCGAATGATATCTGCATGGGGGCGGCGGATCATGTTCAACCACGTGGAAACAAGTACAATGACAGAAACAAGTACAAAGGACGTAAGACACGTACCTTCCTCGTCTTCGAATTTGACAAGAACCCCGACAGGTCCGAAGATCTCCTCTCGCACGATCCTCATGTCGGGGGTGGTGTCGGTAAAGATGGTAGGCTCGATAAAGTATCCCTCGGTTCCATGACGTTTGCCGCCAGTGATGGCACGTGCACCGGCTTTCTTGCCATCTTCAATATATCCCATAATACGCTGAAAGGACATCATGTGTCAAGACTGGATTCGTGGGATAAAAGTGCCCGTTAATGAATACATACGTCAAACTGCATCTGTGACACCTGAGGCCCTTGTCCTATGCCTTTCTCCAGGGGATTACCAAGCTTGAGCTTCGCAATGTGGTCCATGAACTTTTGTGTAAATTTGTCGAATATGGACGCCTGAACATAGATCCGAGAACCAGCACAGCACGTTTGACCGTGGTTGAAACTGTGCCATTCAGGGGATAGATCAGAATTGGGCACAGGAAGAAGGCGAGCTGGCTTACTAGATTCCATGACTCGCCCATTTTACTACTTCATCCAAGTTTGCGTCCTCGAAAATGATGTTCGGGCTCTTCCCGCCGAGCTCGAGGGTCACGTCTTTCAAGTTTGAAGCGGCAGACTGGCGCAAAACCTCACGGCCGACAAGCGTGCTGCCAGTAAAGGCGATCTTTTCGATGTCGGGGTGGGATGAGAGGGCGTGACCCACGGTGTGACCATATCCGGTAACGACATTAAGGACACCAGGTGGGAAGCCGGCTTCCTTGGCCAGTGCTGCGACGCGCAGAGCAGTAAGAGAGGTCAATTCAGATGGCTTAAGAACGACGGTGTTGCCTGTCGCCAACGCAGGCCCCACTTTCCACGAAAACATAAGGACTGCCGTAATCCTTCCGTAAGCGCCTGACTTGACAACTGGTCCTAAAGTTCACGTACGGGGAAAATTCCATGGAATGATCTGCCCAACCACACCGAAGGGCTCATGGCGGGTGTACGCAAATTTCGAGTCCGAAGTTTCAATTGTTTTGCCGTGGTTCTTGTCTGCCCAGCCACCATAGTAGCGGATGGTCGCAGCCGCTTCCGTCACGTCAAATCCTTTTGCATGAGGGAAGATCTTGCCTGTGACGACATTCGTCAACCTCCCGTTCCCCTAGGCCGGCTGGAACAAACCGAGCATTGCTCACCGTTGTCCAAACTCTCAAGAGCAGCAATTTCATCGATATGCTCTTCGATAAGGTCCGCCCATCGAGTAAGCAACTTGCCGCGCTCGAACCCGGGGATGTTCAAACCCCAGACGGTATCATAAGCCTTTTGCGCTGCAGCAACTGCAATGTCTACATCCTTCGCAGTGCCTTCCGCGATCGTCGTAAGCAGCTTTCCGGTGGCTGTTATGACATGCACGTGTCAGCCACCATACAACCGAGGTAGACGGTATACATACTAGGGTTTATGACGCTTGGGAAGGCGTCAGCGAGAAGATCAAGAAAGAACTGGAACCACTAACTCGATTGTGGTATTGCTAGATCCATCCACAAACTCATTGTTGATGAAGAGACCTGTCGAGAAGGAGACCTTGCCCTTGAAGTGATGGTTGTCAAACGTGTGGGAGAATATGGGGGGCATATTGTGGTCAAAGTAGCGGGATCCTACCTCCGTAAACGAAAGACGCGACTTTACGTGTTATACTCCCACAGTAGTAAAATTAGGACATGACTGCACGGACCATGAGAAGACCACATGACCGACTGCGCCTGTAGTATTATCCATGGAGAGCATCATAGCTCACAAGGAAATAATGCTCACATCTCTTGGGCATATTAGCTACAGCGCGCTAATACGCTCTTGCCTTTAAGAGGAGGTTTGGGCGCTGTATGCCGACGCTCAGCTTGCCGAAGGATTTCAGGCCAGCAAAACTCCGCCCCTGCGAACAAAGTTGTCCTCCTCTAATTTCAGAATATTTTTTTGCAACAGCGATTCAAATAATTGCGACGATTCACTAAGGTTTTGGTATAACTCTGCCAGAGCAGTCATAGCAATTACTGCTTGCTTTCTGAACGAAAACCTTAGAACGTGGTATATAAGTATGTACTAAACTTTAATATCCCTTTTCTCACAATTTTCTATTAAACAGAGAACAGTTTGTACTTTTCTGAATCTTACTCACAATCCATTCTGGGATTGCTCAAAGATGTATCTCTTGATGCGGCGAATGTACAATTAATTAATGAGGTGCAAAGCCACTTTCTTTCCTCATCTGACTCCGGAGCGCTGTGGCGGATTACCCGATTGGAAGCCCTTTGATGATTGCCGATTACAAATCTGCCGCTTAAAGTGAGTTACACGTCTAAAGCCTCGATCTAGGACGTTTCCCATCTGTCAACTGACCTATGTTGACATAAATAAAAAACTTTACCAGAGGTCGGAAATACTTGCCAGTCATGGACTGTTGTTGGCACCGGAGTCGTGGGTGAACCTCGAAGTGCAGGGCAAAGCTTGCGCCGGTTCGGGTCCCTTCCCTTGCGGATGCCGTGATGCTTCTCGAATAGACATTAAACGCCCTACATATAGGTGGCTGCGGTATGTTCAAGAGATAAGATCGTGCAGCCAGCTGGTTGGTCCATTTCCGAACATTCTCATGCCCTGTCTACCCCTGCCACTCCGTGTTCAAACGTGAAGTGCTAGAAAGGTCACCGGATACACTGCCAGCTCAGTGGGGAACGGGTATCAACCCCACCCCACGCAGACTTATACTCTTTGGTCGGATCTCCCCATAACAGTAGTGTGTTGTATTTTCCCCACGTCTTTTGTCTAGGCACGCTGTTTCATAGGTACAGTAATACACGAAGGCTCCCTTCTTCGTATGTCTGTTTTTAGATCAGATCGATGGAAGCACGAGGAGTTATGTGCGGTTCTGCAGGGTTGAGACGTTTCCGATGCCAAACGCAAAATAGCTTGCCTAACGAGATGGAAAGGACGACGTTACACCATGCTCTTCTATGCTCGCTTGTTGCCTGACGCCCTTGCTGTCATTGTTTTTCTTTGCACAAACTAGCTTCTGCTTCTCACACGAGGCGGTACCCCATTTCGATACCCACCTTAAGATGCCATGCCTATCTATGTATCATTCGCACCCACGTAGCACCAGTATAATACCTGGAAAGGTCCACTTTAGCTGCTCTTAGTCAACCACGCTGTTTCTGGAGCCGTCCCCACTCACAGTTGCGCAATGGCCTCAGCATTCCCGCACGAAGTTCAAGCCATCATCGAGAACGCTGAAGGGTTGTAAGTCTTACCCCGGATATACCATGCCCAGAGAAAAACATTTATTTATTTATTGTCATTGCAGAAGAATCTTCAGATACGGAGAGTTGGCGGTTCTCGGTGAGTGTGTTTTGTGGTCACTTGCAGCCCTCGAAATCGACTGTTACTTTGCTTTGTTGGCACTAGCTTTCTCTCTTTATGACTTTGTTCTATGTCTGTCACAAGAGGTAGACCTAGTGTGGCGACGCCCATTCCGTTACATGACAGTCCTCTACTTCATTACAAGGCATCTCATGATTGGTAGCCTTGTTGTCGATGTTGTATATGATCCTGCACAACCTCAGGTAGTCCTTTCTTGTCCTCCTCACTCTACAAGTACTCATAATCACGTTTCCAGTATGTTTCTGTATGCGCGATTAGAGGACAAAGAGTCTCATCTTCCAATCAACAGTTGTTCACCTATGCAACGTATAGCAGACGTGGTAAAAATGCTTTCGTGTTTATGCACCCTAAGTTCGTTTCATTTACTTCCTTGATAACATAATCCTCACTTTTTTCTCGGGACAGTACTCCTGGTGGTTTGTTCGTGGGCCATGTTCGACAGATCGAGACTGTTGCTATCGGTTTGTGGGTTCTCAGCGTTAGTGATCGAAGTAATTGGCTGCGTATGTCCTTTCCTGTTATGTAGGTCATTTGCTAAGCTCTTACGGACTATCTTCGACAGGTAGCAATCGCCGTGAAAGACTGTGCTCCAGGAAGGTATCCTTCAAAATCAGCAATAATGTTCGTATCTCTCTCTTTTGCCCAATACGTATCATTGGCTGACGTTTGATTTCAGATGTGAGGGGATATTGTCGTGACACAACATGGGTTTGCTTAATGAATGCTCTCCAGGGAGCACTGTTAGTTTCAGCTCTCAATTCGTGTTCGATTCCTTCGTCATGTTCCTCGTCATATACAATGCGTTTTGTGCGGTCAGTTTCGAAAGAAGCATCAAAGCGCTTCAGCGGAGGACGCTTGCTAACCTCATCTTATACGATGGTACGTGACATTCAATATACCATCTGCTTGAAGACTTATAGCACGTTGGGTACTAGGCTTAACGTACTACAGGTATGTCTTACATACATCCATTATGTTATTTTTTGTATTAAAATTTTTCTAGTTCCATATTCCTTGCGACATTGGTTCATCTCCTTGTAACATTCGTGAGTGCATTCCGGTCTCGCGAGATACCCTCTGACTCTTTCGTCTTCAGATGGCACCCGTATGTGAACCAGTCTCCTCGACATTTGACCAAGTCTTATACTCCCTCAGGGCCCATTCAAAGAGGTTGCACAACCTTTCATCCAACCGTGAGTAGATTATATCTCATTACATTCTTCGCCTCTTTACTAAAATAAAATGCGGCCTCAAGCATATCTGCTGTCATAACCGCTCGATTTCTACTGAACATGCGCTACATGGAGGTGTACCCCAACAGCACGACGCTGGCACTAACTACCGTGGCAATAACCGCGGACTGGCAACCGCAAACCAAGACCGACGATTTAAAAAACCGTGACCCGTCGGATCCCACCTATCAAGACACGTTTTCCGTGCATACCCGAAGTATGGCATCACACGACATGGAAGAGGCTCTGATCCGTCCAAGTCGCGCCATGGTTAGCTACGACGCAGCTAGGGAGATCAGTGGAATTCTTGAAAAGACCTTCTGTGCTTGAACAAACATGGGTAAGAAGAGTCGTCCGCTGTGTATTAAATTTCGTAACATCAACATCCACCATTAGCGACTGCCATCATTGCCTCTTCTTTGCCTCGACAGCGAGGACTGCGAGGATACACCGCCATCGCATTTTTCAAGAGTGTTTTTCTGTGTTCGGATGTGAAGTTGGCCAGCCCCGATGGGTAGACACTGTTTAGCATCCTCACCCGGAGGACCCCGGAGTCCCAAAGACTGAGGGACCAGTGCTCTCAAGGTTCGCGTGAGATCCAGACTACTCTGGAGCTTGGAGGATGTATACAATGGCCGTTAGATCAACAAAAGATATAGCTCTCCAGTCGGCCCTATGCCAGTGACTGTATATAATACTGGCAGCGATTACACTACCAGTTCGGCAATCTGATATATCTGATACCGCGTACACGAACATGAATGATGCTCCTTCAATTGCAATCATATACCATCCCTGTCATATACGGCTCTATACACCATCTGGCAGATTATTATGAACGTCTCGTGTCATATCAGCCAGGGCTTCTTCAAATCGAATATAAAGTAGCAAGACTTGACAAGTTTGACTTTCAAAATGCGTAAAACTATGTGTAGTCGAGAGTGTGTGTCTACTGGAGGTAGATGGGTACAGAATCTGACAACATAGTACTACTTACTTCCAAAGCCTGTATTTCTCAATGAATACTCCAGCTGGTCGAAGTAGCCTGTTACTTGGAGCTGTTCTCGCGAGTTTCTTTAACAGTCAATTAGTCGTATGAGAAGGAGTAATGAGGCAGTCCCGTCGTCACATCGAGGTCGTATATCAACATCAACCATCATGCCTAGGATTACATAAGCAGGCGACATTGCATCGGCCATGAACAATGATAGATCAAAGGGGCTGACACTGGTTTACACTCACAAAAGCTTCCTTTTAAACAAATGAAGTGCGGTGTTTGTCGCCT
>QMFG01017203.1:41616-59048 GCA_003314545.1 Ramaria sp. MG151
ATAATCTATTACAGACCCCACCCGTCCCCGCATGTGGAATCTCCAGATTCAATCTGGACAATGGATAATGCAGACAGAGTAGAGCGGGGACATTCTCCTTCGCTGCTTTCCATAGAGATCTCTTCTTCTCAGCTTCCGGCGGCGAGCACGGACACGGAGTCTGCTCGACATCATCCGGCGGCATCGTCTTCCACTTCTGTGCCACCCGCCATCCAATTAGGACTAGGCGAAGACGGCTGCGAAGAGAAGCCTAATATTCTAGAGAAGTCGGATCAGGATTCGAAAGATATATATAACCGCTTCTCTCAGCGAAAGAAGCGTGCCATTGTAGCCATAGTGTCTTTTGCAGCCTTGCTAGCGCGTACGTCCCCCTCCCAGTCTCAGTCGTATTCAATGTTATATATCTGGAAAATGAGGGTATTAACTGTGACTTGACAGCTTTCGCGTCTACCTCATTCCTTCCATCCATACCTCAAATTTCTTTAGATCTCGGAGTAGGCCAAGACATCATTAAGCAAGTACCAGAATCGAAAAAGACTATACGCTCTCCTGGCTTACACTCTTATCAAGTTATACTGTCGCAATATATCTGGTTGTCATCGGGGTAATTCCTCTCGCGTGGTCACCGTACTCTACTTTCTGTATGTCATTTCCATTGTACCACATTGCGTGGTGTTTAACAAAACGTTTTCCTTTACTTGCTTTAAAGATGGAAGGCAGAAAATATATTTAATCTCTCTCCCAATATTTATTGCTGGATCTATCGGAGTAGCAGAGTCACGGTCACTGGTGACTTTAATCGTAACCAGAATAATACAGGCAGGAGGCTCATCAAACCTTTTAATCCATGACTTTCTAATGCCTCGCCTGAATAAAGGGTGCTGGCGCTAGTAGTGTATTGGCTGTAGGCGCAGGAAGCATCGGCGACATCTACCGGCCCACAGAGCGCGGGAGGGCGATGGGAGTATTCTATGCGGTAAGCCTTTTCGTCAGGCTCGACGTATTTCTTTTAAATTAGAGGCTGAATCATTCATAGGGACCCCTGCTTGGACCAGCTATTTCTCCTGTCATCGCAGGAATAATGACAGAGTGGGTTGATATTGCTACATTCCGCCTCGCGACTCCCACATGACTGTATGCTCTCTTGTTCAGATATGTTCATGGCTCTCGTGGAAGCTGGCGGGCTTTCCAATATCTCCTTGGTGCCATGGGATGTCTATCCTTTTTGCTGGTTATTTTGTTCCTTCCGGAAACAAGCCATAGATGCGAGAGAGATGTGCTGATGGAGTCTAGAGCGTCCCAAGGAAAGAAAAACCGATGGATATTTGTATGGTTGAATCCGTTACGGCCGCTGAAATTGTTAAGGTACCGGAATGTCTTGGCTATCGTACGTGCATGGCATATTACACTTTACAAGAAATCCTTAAAATTGTCTTGTCTGCTGTAGAGTCTGACATCCTCTTCTGTCGTACTAACAGCCTATTGTAAGTAATATATCCCTCGTTCACTGGCAGGAGTTCATCGACTATATACAGCCATCTTAACACCCTTGACGATTACTCTCGCGAGTTCCATATATTTTTCAGATATATTAGAAGCGCTGAACGTCTCCTGGACAGGGCGCTCGCTTCGGGATCACCAATCGGGCTTTACTCGGGACGTTATACCTCGCTCCAGGAGTCGGAAACATTGGTGAGTTCCAGCCGCTAAAAAAGAAAAAAATCAAGCTTTTCCGACGTACTGACTGTCTTCATTGACCCGGTGAAATTGAGTCGGATCGCCATTATCTGGGTATTTGTCTGATTACACCGTCTCTCGATGGATCACTCGTCGTTCCTCGGAATTCGTGCCCGAGGACCGTCTTCGCGCAAGTGTCATTGCCGGAGGGGTGGTCATCCCCCTCTCGTTGATCGGAGCGGGACTGACGATGCAGCTGTGGGCGAACACTGCCGGCATGGCAGTCACTTTGTTCTTTCTGTTCATAAATGGAGTAGCCGTAACGTGTTATAGTTCTTTTCACGTCCCCCGATGATGTCTAACGCTTGAATTATTTTGGTGAAAAAAAAAAATATAACAGTGCATATGCGTGATTGCGGTGTGCAATACCTACCTTGTCGACGTGATGCAGAAGAACTCTGCTGAAGCAATTGCCACGAACAAGTTATTTACTTCGCTATGTGGGCTGGTGTTTTTCGTTTCTGACGCTTTTCCTCTGTTATTATTAGCTGCCTTCGTTATATCGCTGCCGCAGGATCGTCTGCAGCCATGCTACCACTCATACAGGCGATCGGTATCTGGCCGACTAATGCTATTGTAGCTGGTATTGGGGTAGCCGGGTGTATCCTCATGTGCCTTACCATCCGGTATGGTAAGTATTGGAGAGAAAAGGACAATGAGAAATACGGGAATATTAATTGAGATTGCGGACAGTCGCTTAATTTAATCTATAGTCATTAGACTGAGAGCGAAGGCGAGAATGTTCCTGTATGATATTATTACCCTGGTTTGGTGTTATGTAACGTTTGGTGGGCAGGAATGGAATCAGAGAGAAAGATGAACATCAAGGTATTAGGGCAAATGTCGATGAAAACTTGAAAATATTTTGGATCTGTATCTTCCCCAAATATGAGGGCACTCAAAAGCTTTTAGCTATGAGCTATAGTTAAATAGTAACTCTGTGTACTGGCTCATACTTTAGCCAGGTTTTCAAAGAACATGCGCTCCTGGGTAGCTTCATTTTGGATCTATCCAAAGTGGAGTTTTTTGGACATGCATTTTCGCTTCTGCAATTGCTGCAAAGGTCAGTGGGAACAAATACCGAAGGTGGTGTGGATGATGTCAGTGCTTATTGTTCAACCAAGCGAAAATATGATTTACAGTTGAATAGTAACCTGTGTACTGGCTTTCAGGTAAACGTATGGCTCTGCCATGATCCAGCTCGGCAGCCTTGCTGCTGAACAAGCCAGTTTCCTTTCCTGCCCTACTTTTTGATCTTGTTATGAATTATCTCTCATTGCTACTTGTATGAACATTCCAGTTTCTATAATTGTTCTTCTCGTGTCTAGTCTATTCACTTTACTTGCTCCGCTCATGTCCTTGTATATTTCTTTCCCTTTAAGCCTCAATAGTACTTCTCACATCCAAGCCCCTTACATATGAATGCTCTGTATTTCTAGCTAGTAGCCTCCAGTCAGGAAACCCTCTCAAAGGCTTGCTCATGGTCATAACCTTGTTTCAGACAAATTGAGGATTGCAGGCAAGGAGGGTGCAACGAATAAGTTGAAGCGAAACCTCACTCTGAAACTTATGTGAAACATAACCTTGCATGAGCTTCCACCTAAAGATCTAGCACAACTCTTAATAGGTTCATGCTTTAGCTGGATTTTCAAAGAACACGAGCCCCTGAGTAGCTTTATTTTGATCTATCCAAAACACATGTCTTTTTATGAACAAGTCATGCAAGACTAGATATTCAGGAGCATACAATATTATCAGAGTTGATAACGAATACTTTGTGACCATTGCCGCCAGGTTAGTCCCTTCATCGGATGGCGAGGTTCCGTTGTTACGCCTCGGGTGATTGTCCGCATGATCTCCCACACTAGACTGTCCTTGATACCTACCTTCTCTCCTTCAGCACTCCTACAGTCTAGCACCCTAACTTTGACGCCGTACTGTTCACGCGACTCACGCACACACACACTTATTCTAAGCAGGTTACGGATATCAATTACTGAGGCGCTGGACGATAGAACCCAATCTTTTGCCCGCGCTGGAGGTGTTATCTTCGCCTCCCTCGTCGCCTAAGTATGATGTACTTGCAGTGGGGCCGGTGTGGTGGGAAGGTATTTCTCCTTCTTCGCTCTTCATGTCTTTCCACCTCGTGTGGTTTGTCAATAGGGATTTACCTATTCAAACACCGCTAGAAGCTAGTTTCGGCGCTCGGACACGTCTCAGCTTCTGATGAAGCTGAGACTTCTATATTAGTTCAACAGGATGAGATCCAGAATGTGCCTTTGCATCACAATTTACCACATTGGGGATTCATTCTTATAATATCTGAAATGTATCATACATGCCTTAACTTTCAGTATGATTGAGTCTAATTTATTACTTGAAATGACCACAGCGTCACTCGAACGTTGTGTGAACTTTGTTCTAGTCAATTATACATCATCTAATAATAATGGACTGATATTTCGGCTATCCATGCCGGGCCGCCGTCCGCAAAGTTTTCATCCCGGATAGCCGTGTCGTGGTGTGTATACTTTACCTTTACAGCTTTCTGCTGCAATTGCCGAGACAGAGAAAAGAGCGTGGTATGCGAGTTCGCCACCGGCTAAGAGAGAGTTTACGGTGGCAAGTATTTTTACTTGGTTTGTACAGCTTGCCGTTGCAATTGCCGTTTCACGGACTACCAGCCGTGAGGGCTTGTGTGAGGACAGGGAAAGGACTTATGAGTCATCCTCATGCCACGCACCCAACCCCTGCTCAGATATATAAGTGTGCGACGGCGTGGTCGCAGCCCCCATGGGCGATACGGTTACCCGCCAATGCTCGCCGTCCAGAGAGCACAGTTTGCACGCCCATGTGGGTGAAGGACCACAACACCACTCTTCCCCAGCGACCTTAGACTATAGAGGAGACCGTGATTCTGAGAAGAACGTTGTTACGTTCACTTCCGATGACGACTCGGACGACATTTACGATCGATTTTCTGTCCGCCAGAAGCGTGTTATTGTTGCAGTGGTATCCTCCGCTGCCCTCCTTGCACGTGAGCACTCGCTCCGCTGTGAATGTCACCGTGCTTACTTCCCCCTACCTGAATAGCTTTTGCATCGGCATCGTTTTTTCCTTCGGTGCCCCAGGTTTCTGCTGACATGGGCGTAAGCCAATCGGTCATCAAGTGATATAACCAGCCTTTGTCTTTTCAACTTTCTGACAGCCGTTTATCAGTTACACAATATCCGTCTACCTTGTTGTCATTGGTCTTGCCCCTTTAGGCTGGTCGCCTTATTCTACATTTTGTAGGTATTTTCCTGACTCTAGAGTTCATACATCTCATGCATGGTGATTCTTACCGACTGAAGATGGCAGACAGCGGATCTATCTACTATCAATTCCAGTATTCGTCGTTGGGTCTATAGGAGTTGCAGAGTGCCGCTCGCTTCTAGCGCTGATCTTAACCCGGGCAGTTCAGGTATTACATTCCATTTGGAGGTAGCAGCGATGGTTGTGACGAATACACTAGGGCATTGGCGCTAGCAGCGTGTTAGCTGTAGGTGCCGGTTCGATCGGTGATATTTACAAACCCACAGAACGCGGAAGGGCCATGGGAGTATATTACGGGGTACATCTTCTCACAGCCCCTATTCGTATATATCACGCTCACACTGAAGTATTTGGTTGCAGGGTGCGGTCCTCGGGCCCGCACTCGCTCCCGTCATCGCTGGTATCATGACAGAGCAAGTCTGATATTATACATTCAGTTTTGTTTTTAAAAAACCACCTTGCATTAGATACGCCCACAGCAGCCGGGGGAGCTGGCGGGGGTTTCAATACCTTTTGGCGGCTATGGGGACGTGCATTTTTACTCTGATGCTGTTTTTCTTGCCAGAGACAAGCCATTCTCGTGGGGTGGATCAGATGAGAGCAAGCCTAGGAAATGAAGCGCAGAAGAAGAGGTGGATATGGGTGTGGCTGAACCCATTGAGACCGCTGAAACTACTAAAGTATCGGAATGTCCTCGCGATCGTTAGTGGAAAATTATTATTACTCATTCTGGATGAATGTGGCATGTTAACCCATCGCTGACTCCCCCCCCTCCTAATTTGACTAGACCATGACTTCGTCGTTGGTCGTGCTCACGGCGTACAGTACGTACTGCACCTCCCGCTGAACATTCTAAACTCATGATTCTAAAAATCACTGACACGCCCCCTCAGGTCTTCTCATTCCCTTGACGTATACGCTGGTGAGACATTACTACGTCGCGCGACGTGAATTTTCTAAAAAATGGACGCTTGGTCTAGGGTCCTCGATATGGGATCTCAAACACAGCTATCCTCGGTACATTATACCTCGCACCGGGACTCGGTAACATCGGTGCGCGCGCCCTGGTTTGACCTGTAACCGGACCCACGGGGGTCAATGCCTGGAGTTTTCTTTTTTAAATTCCTGACCATTTTTTTTTTTAGTTGGATCCAGGGTGACTGGGTACCTCTCCGACAGCACCGTCGCTCGCTGGATAGACAAACGCTCGGGCCAGTTCGTTCCCGAAGATCGCCTCCGCTCGTCGCTCGTCGCCGCCGGCTTGGTAGTCCCGCTCTCGCTGCTCGGGGTGGGATTGACGATGCAGTTCTGGACGAGCACCGGCGGTCTTGCGATGAGTCTGGTGTTGTTGTTTTTCAGTGGGATCGGCGTGAGTGATTTGTCTATTTTTCTTTTGAGATATATAGAGAGAGAGGGACTTTTTTTTTTATGTGTGTTGATTCTTGGATTGATTGACTGACATTTTTTTTGGGTGGTAGTTGTTGGGTGTTGTTGCGGTGTGTAACACGTATCTCGTGGACGTGATGCAGGATCGATCGGCGGAGGTTATATCAGCGAATAAGTATGCCCAATGATCTAATTCGACAGCTGTTCCCCTCTCACGATAACCCCCCCTTTATTTTTATTTCTTTTCCTCACTTTTTATCTGTTCTAGTTGTGTGCGCTACGTAGCATCTGCCGGAGCGTCGGCGGTAGTCCTGCCGCTCATGCAGAGCATCGGGATCGCAGCTACTAATGCCATCTCGATGGTCATTGCGTTGTTAGGGTTTGCCTTGATCTGTGTGACGATCAGGTATGGAAAGTCTTGGAGGGAGGCTTGGGATGTTGTTGCTGTGCCCCACCAAGTAGCATCCACGACCGTAATGACGACGACGACGACGACCGCAGAGACAAGTGAGGTGAAGCAGGAGCGGGACGTGGAGAAGCGGGGGTAGAACGGGAGCTGGTTTGGGTTGTACGTGTTGTTGTTGTTTTTTACAATCTGATAGGCTGCTTATAGATCAGGGCGGGATCCCTCAATTTTTTTTTTGACCACTTGTATTGTTAAGCTAGGCATTCATAGAAAGGTCCTCGAGGTAGATGTTTGTCTTTTTTTCTTTTTTTTCCCCTCCACAGCATAGTCCAAAATATAAGTACTTTCTTGAGTTGAGACTGATATAATTACTGCAGCTTTTCTAGGATGATAGCTGTGCTGAAGAGATAAAATTAAAATGATAAGTTGTGTTGGAGCTTGCAGGTTTCCTGGTATTTTACCTAAAGTATCTCGATGTCACTGTGCAATCAAAACCGGCTTGAGAGCCCTTTATGCATAGCCTTGGACTGAAAACCCTTGTTTAAGCTAGATCACGACTGACCATGTAGTACCATGCAGTATCATTTGATATCAGGTGAGTCGCGAAGCATTGTTCAATATCAACTATAATGTTTTGTGTTTCTAGATATTACCTGACCTTGCATAATTTGTTCATGATTTCAACAACTCTTTTCTCCAGTGAAGTTATTCATAGGTGGTTGGCTTTGGCACTGGGGGCACAAGGAAGTTTTCCTACAATGGAACACTCTGAAAGAAAACTTACGAAGTGGTTGAATTTGGTCACCGTGATATTCTTGACTTGGAAAAGGGAACACAAATTACAATATCTTCCAAGATTAATTCAGGATTGCAATGCTTTATCATAGTTTCCTTAGATTCACAGAAACTTTGGATAAAACTCTGGATAAAGGTTAAGTCTGTACAGTGTTCTGTATATTATAGAAAGATTAAACTAGTTTTCAGAGGATTTCTCAGGATTCTCCTGATAGCAAAACTTTCCTATGCTCCAGTACAGGATCACAATTTGAAGCCAATGTTACTAAACTTGTCACGTTCAGAATATTGTAAAGCTTATCAACTTTGTGGAGCATGATATCTCCTATAAACCTACTGCTTTTTGTCCATTGCTTCTTCGGGTCTACAGTGCTTCCAATTTCCACATGGGCCAACTATATTACCAAGAAGTCACCACCACCAGAAGAACCACAACTGAAAACATACCATAAACTATATAGTCTATAGAGGAGCGGTGACTCACTGGGTTTTTGTAAAACAAACCATACTCAACAACCGTTCAGCCATTGACCGACGAAGTCCTGTCTGAAATGTAAAAAAAAAGTGTATAGGAAGTTTTCCAACCCATATCTCCGCGACGGGACGGGGACGGACTGCTTCTTAATCGCAAATTCAGAAGGTGCATAGCATTTAGATAGAAGCCAACTGTTTTCAATCTTCTATCCGGATGACCAAAACTGTTTCAAACGAATCTGGTAGGGGGATCAGCGATCGCTGCCACACGTTCAGCCACTAGGAATACAGGTTTAGTACCTTCCGAGGTATGTATTCCACACACCCTGAAGAGTGGGCTACGAGGTGGAAACGCGTACCATGACCGATACCCGCTCTCCATCCAAGGATGTGCACCAACCATGCACTCTTGAAGCAACGGGTGGTCTAAATTATACAAGACAAAGAGCAACCGTTCAAAGCCTTTGTGCCTTGTCACCTTTGTGTATTACCGTGGCTGACCTGTGCTCCTGCTTTCCCTACACGCGAATATATCACTGACACTGGATCCTCTACCCCATGCCTTACTGCGCAAGTTCTGTCATTTCCAGAGCCATCTTACTATTAAATTACACAGCCTTTATAACCTCTCGTTCCAAGACCTTCAGGTAAATTGAACCTCCCATCACATCCCTAGCACCTTGAATGATATGCTGATATTCTTTCAAAAATTTTGTTTTGGCATATCAGAGAGTTATTGAACTACGGAAAGTCGTTATATACTGGTCAGGCATGGCTGCTAGCAATGCTGATTATACAAACTGTTCAAGTATGTTACCCTCAGCACGTTTATATCCTCTGATAACTTTGTTTGCGTTTGCAGATCTCCAAAAGGAACACGGCAAGGCTGCAATACTTAAATCACTTCATCGCAGACTCTCTGGTCACCATCACAGAAAACATGCAAGGAAAATGCGGTGTTACACCATCTCTACTGAAGACAGAACTGAGTTTGTAGTGTATGTTCTTGCCTTCAAGGCATTTCGTGTTGGAGATGTATGCATCCTGTTGAAACGGTAAGATATTAGAAGATGTTCTCAAGGTTTTGAAATGGATAGCATCTTCGTCGACCGTGAAAGCTCTCTTCAACGCAGGGGATCACTCCGAAGTTGTAGCTGCTACTTCAATGACAGCGAGCCTAGTCTCTATATTTACTACTCCACTCCGATTCAACGGACATGACTTCGTGGCTCCAAGATATCCCAAGAGCGAAGAGCACATCCAATGTACAATCAGGTCCTGCACCTCGGAGATCTTAATCTTCGGCAGACTTCAACAATGGATGACCCTGATGCATGTATTAATAATTATTTCAGGAAGACCCCTCGCGTTGACACATAATCAAATCTAGATACGCACTTACATATGGGAGGGCATTGTCGTTTTGCAGACAATCGATTAATATCGAGTCTCTCTAGGTTTCAACCTACCGGGTCAATTAGAGTTGAGCCGCAGAAAGCGAAGCATTCTGATAATAGAACAGTATTGGCGGAAAAAAACAAAAGTACTATGGTATGCCATCTCCTAGGAAGACAATTGAGAATTTTCAAAAACTAAGGAATGGTGAAAGGCAGCCTAATATCTCAAAAAAATGGCCTTACAAGATCTGTCACCAACACATTTGGTGAGCCATGACTGGCTACAAGGATGCTAAGAGTTGACTTTCGAGCACTTGCAGGAGCCCCTACTCATTGCAGCTTATCAGAGGGAGCAGAGTCACACCTAGGATCCCATTCCAGGTGTATCACATGCCTGGTGATCATCTTGAGAATTTAGAAAGTTGGCTCTAGCAGACACTGTCTTCACATCCAGTAGAGGCAATTAATAGAAGTCCTACAACAGTAAAAGCAAATGACCTTCAGAATGTTTGTGAAAGGATGCATAGTTCCAAAGAGATAGATGTTATGAAAGAATTCTTTCTCATGAGTCAAATGGACTTCACAAGTCCATGTCAACCACAGCCAATAATATTACATTGTTTTGAAGGATGTCTAAACTAATGTGAATGAGGTTTGAGTACTCACTCAAGGGTGTAGTTGTCCATAGGCTTTTGTGTAGGGTAGTTCACAACAAGTTGACAGGTTTGAGCAAAGCAACAAGTAGACATACAATAATTGAACTAGAGAATATACATGCAAAGGTGCTACCTATATACTGAATGGTTTGAAATGGGAGTGAATGGGAGAGAGTCTGTGAGGAGAGATAGGTAAGATGCATGTATACTAATTAAAAGCAATAGGAATGAAATAACAAGGGAGATAGGAAATTTGTGAATGAAGAAAAAAGATTAATGAACCAGAAATACATCCTGAAACATGTTTCCAAATTGCATGGCTCTTTGGGTAGGATGACACCATAATAATCCTTCCAATGGTAACCCTGAAAAAAAATGTTGGGGATGCTTATATCACATAGTTTAATAGTATTGCCTGTGATCATAAGCTTTGGGAGAGTAGAGTCAGCTCAATCAATGAGTTGATTGGAAAAGATGGGGATAGTGATGGGAATAGTCAGGGTGCTTCTTTCTAAGAAAAGATTGTGATAAGACCTGACTATTGATTGTTTCACCAAACATCAACATAGTGATTCAGGGAACCTTATGAATGACAGGGCTGTTGAGTGTAAATGACCTAATTGATATGATGTTGGTTCAGATTTGAAGCAAAGCCTTTGGAAGATATCTTTTGGAAGAATGAAAACTGTAGTAAAAGGCTTATAATATGATCATGACACTTATAATGACAAGCAATACCATCAGACTCTATAGCATAATTGTCCTCAATGTGCAGGATCACCTTCTGAAGGATTAGAATGATGTCTTGGCTAGTCAAAGCTCCATGCAGTTCAGAAACATGTTTCAGACTTGTGAAAGTCATTTACTTTTACTGTAGGATTGCTATTCACTTCTAAACAATATTTCCTGATTATTAGCAATATCTACACTTGTTCAACTAATACTGCACTTATCCACAACTCTTATTACTTATAATTCAATTCTGACAATAATTTCATCCCACTGTATTCCTCTTTCTCTTGAGTTTTTAAACCTGTTGTCAGAGCTTGTCCTAAGACTAATCCTCAAACCTTTGGACCTTTGGGCCCGAAACCCCAACCATCCTCAAACATGTTTCATTTATTTATATCTTGCACTTGATCTTTCTCCCTGTAGCTTACAACCCTGACTTAGGTCACTCGGTCCCCAAACCCCAAACACCTTCATATATAAGCTACTATTTCATATACATGAAAGTCAGTTCTGATATCAACTAAGATATACCTAATATACTTCTCCTCTCTAATTCCTATACTCCCTCTGCTAAGGTCATGCCTGAACTTTGGGTGACCTCGGGCATTGTCTGAAATACTGGGACAAGACTCTGAGCTAGCACAGCACATAAGGTAAAGCCAAGTCCCACCTGACTCAACTGCTGAGTCTAGGCCCTCCTCGGCACCTGATCCCAAACTTTGGTTGACTCTATCTTGAGTCTCAGCCAAACTTCTGCCTCCATTCTGATTTAGTTCTTAACAGTATATCAGAACTCTCAAAGCTCAGACAGTCCTTATGAACCCAACCACCTGATCTGC
Organism: Ramaria sp. MG151; assembly: GCA_003314545.1. Lineage (NCBI taxonomy): Eukaryota > Fungi > Basidiomycota > Agaricomycetes > Gomphales > Gomphaceae > Ramaria > Ramaria sp. MG151. Next base: position 53,354 of record QMFG01017203.1, read on the forward strand.
TGCTTTGAATCAAATCAGTAGAGCAATACCTCTGTCCTAGCTTGAAGAGCAAGGAACTTACCAACCCCAACTCCCTTGTTTTGACACCAAAACATGCTCCTTCATGATCATTTGGGTCCAGAGGGACACATTGAGGAGGTCCCTGATAACCCTGAACCATATTGTGAACCCCTGGATGACAACCCAAATCCTGACCCCAACCCCAAACCCAATCATAACCCACTATCAGATAATGACTTAAATGTTGGATAATCCCTTGCCAAGGCCCTCTCCAAGATTGCAGACCTCATGGGTCCTCAAAAAACTGAAACCTCAAAAGTGAAAATTCAGGAACCTGATATATTTGACGGCTCAGACCTGAAGAAGCTATGAGGCTTCCTCCTTCAGTTCAAACTGAATTTCCATGTCTGACCAAAGGCATTCTTGGACGAGTCTGCCAAGGTTAACTATGCCCTGTCCTTCCTCAAAGGCATGGCTCTTGATTATTTCCATCTGTACCTTACTGATGACTCTTATTCAAACCCAAGTGGTTCAACAACTACAATAGTTTCACTGAGGAACTCATGATCAACTTCAGCCCATACAATGCAGTCGTGGAGGCCAAAGTGGACCTTAAGGCTCTTGTGATAAAGGATAGTCACAAGGCCACTAAATTTTTTGTTGAATTCTATTGCCTTGCCTTGCTCGTCAACTACAATGACCAAGCATTGCTTTGGAAGGCCTATCTCTCCCTCCCAAAGTGAATCAAGATGAGATGAATCATTTTGACAAATCCCACACCCTGGATAAGCTCCGAGATCTGGTTCAATGGATCAACCAATGCTACTGGGAATGTTGAGGTGAGCTTGCTTGCAAGACAAACTAGTCATTGTTGAAGCCTGAGCCCTGAACCAAGAAATTGGCTGCCCTGGCCCCAAACACCACCCCAAAGGCACCACAAGGTACCCCAGCCAAAGGCAAAGAGGCTGCAAAGCCTGCTGTGCCTCAGCTGAAGGCACCCGACCTCTCAGGTAAGCTTGGGCCAATGGCAAGCTTATACCTCAAGAACACCAGCATTGCTTTGACTTGAACTTGTGTCTGGTCTGTGGCAGCATGGACTACAAAGCCAGTGTGTGTCTGAGAGCTGCATCCAAGGCCCAAGCTGCGCAGGCCACCAACAAGTCTTCTGAGGCCAAAGCTGAACCTCAGGCTACAGTCTCCAAGGCAAAAAACTAATCCGCAACCCTTCAGCCTCTGCATGTCCTGAGGGTTGCATTGACCCTGTACATGCTGACATAGAGATTAGAATTAATACCTCTGCTCTTTTTAGTCCTACATCTCTTGCAGTTAATTTGTCTTCTGATACCATTCTGAACACCCTTTTTCAAGCTTTAGTAGATTCTGGTTCTACACATTGTTTTCTGGAATCTGCCTTTGTATGTAGACATAACCTCTGGACCCAAACCATAGACCCAATCCCTCTTAGATTATTTGATAGTAGTACAAACTCCATAATTACTGATGCAGTAGAACTACCTATTCACTTCTCCCCTAACCACACTTTCTCTGTAGACTTTTATGTCACTTCACTAGATTTGTCTTGTTTGGCTATGCTTGGGCACAACTGGCTCACCTGCTACAATCTATTGATTGATTGGGTATTGTCTGGTTGAACCTCTGAAGACCAAAGTTGACGGTGCTATAGGTGAGCTGAAGTCACCCTCCAAATCCATCCCCAAGGGCTCCTTGCATCACCCTAATCAATGCAGCTGCATTTGCTCACACCTGTAAATTAGAGGGATCTGAGACCTTTCACCTGAACCTCGCCATGTGTCAGAATTCAATTATCAAAGATAAGAGTTGTAGATGGATGTAGGGTTAGTAGTGTCGATTGGAAATGTCTCTACTAATAATAAAATGATATTTGAAAGTAGATAGAAGTCCTACAGTAAAAGCAAATGGCTTTCAAATGTTTGAGAACAAATGCATAACTCCAAAGAAATAGATATTCCAAAGGGATTCTATCTTGTGGATTGAATGAACTTTGCAGTCCATGTCGACCACAGCTAATGATCTCACATTCTTTCAAAGTGTGTTTAAACTAGTATAAACAAAGTTTAGAGTACTCACTCAAAGGTGAAGTTGTTGAGAAGTTGGTGTTCAAGATAGTTTACAACAAGTTGGTTAGTTTACAACAAGTTGGCTAGTTTACAACAAGTTGGCTAGTTTACAACAAGTTGACAAGTTTGAGTAGAACAATTAAGTAGATGTACAATAATTGAACTAGGGAATATACATGTGAATGCACTACCTATATACTGAACAGTTCAGAAGAGAAGGCGAATGGGAAAGAGTCTGTGAGGCTTGGAAAGTAGCTAAGGTACATGTATACTAATTAATGGCCATACAAATCAAAGAACAAGGGGGGTGTCACGATCATGATTTGTGTCTTACTCCACCTTCCAAACCATCCGAACAACTTCCTTCCGAATTGATTCTTTGGAATCCAAACCATCAACAATTTCATCACACATGTACCATTCAATATTTTGTCACCCTTAACACCATGATTCACCCTGATAACATCACAAGGATCCAACCAATAGATCAGGTCCTGTTATTACCCTTTCCTCAGAAAAGAAGCATCTACACTATCCCCATCACTATCCCCATCTATTTCTAGGAACTCAATATCAGGGTCAATTCTATGCTTCTAAAAGCTTATGGTGACATACCTCTGAGTGAGTACTCTAAACTTCATTCATATTAGTTTAGACACATTTCAAAAGAGTGTGAGACCATTGGCTGTGATTGACATAGACTGCAAAGTTCATTCAATCTACGAGATAGAATCCTTTCAGAATATCTATCTCTTTGGAACTATGCACCTTTTTGCAAACATTTCAAAAGCCATACACTTTTACTGTAGGATTTCTATTCACTTTCAAATGCCATTCTATTACTATTAGAGACATTTCTGAACAATACTACTAACCTTACATTCATCTACAACTCTTATCTTTGATAATTGAATTCTGATAGATGTCCACAACAAAGAGCTCCTCAGTGGTGTTAAGCACTGGGAAGGAGGAGTATGCAGATCGTGGGTTGGGCAACCAAGCACCTAGCTCTGAATGAAATGTTGGGATGTCCATGTACAGATGATAGTACAGAAAATAAGAGAATGGACCTGGAGCATCATCAGTAAAAAATACTGAAAAATACTGAAAATTTTCCTAGATAGCTTTGGTTCATTTTTATTATTGAGAAACATAGAAGAAATAGAGATTATGATATATTTGGCTTGAAATGAGGGTGGATACACACATCACCAGTAATACCAAAGGAAGAAGGCAGCAGAAGTCGCGACGGAAGTTGGAATGGTTGACCGTAGATTCCACGAAACTCGGCTTATAACCTTCCCAAGCAATTTCCGCATTCCAAGGCACTTGAACGAGCAAGAAAATTTCTAGATGTACATATTTTTGGCAGATCCTATTGCGAATGCCACCAGCCATGTCTCCATCATATGGTCTAATCGATCTTCCATATAGACTTAGCGCTATCAATGATCCTATCGCGATTTACATAAGATCGGATTGGGTTCCATTGAGATATATACAGCCATGCCAACGGAGTGAAAGCTAAACCGTGGTGAGATCGTTCGAATGTGACTGTATCACGAAACGCTCGCAGTCCTGAGCACGCAAGGGCACTAAAGGAAGTGGCATCTCGTGACCACGAGACCAAGAGAAGAATTGCCTCTGTGAAGGCGTCTGGATTATTTGATGCAAACCTCCTTTGGTTCTCATTCAGGGTATTTAACATGGTGGATTTCCATGGTCTTCAGCCCTCAACCAGAACTCAGAGTCATTTCAGACTGAACGTGAGGTTTATCAACTTCATCCGGAGTGCACCTTACGCTTTCACACAGGATGACACAGCCTCCAACGTTCTTGCACGATGTGTACTCCTCCTGCCCCGACAACCGAGAGGCGAAAGAAGTATTCCTTCACGCTGCTGAAAAACCATACAACAGCGTTGGGGATCGCCATGTCCTCATATTGTGGTGCAATGCTATTCTTGAGGGTGCAAGGGTGTCACAGATAATACAGCTCACAGGTCAAGCCGGCAACTATCAGTATTACTCCCCGTTAGCGACGGCACCTGATCCACAGACCCTAGCTTCCCCCACTAAGTTTTCTCTTGGTTGCTTCACACGTCATGAAAGGGACATCATCTTGCGACTTGCATGTGAGGTGAAGTTCAGCAGTGCTTCTACGAGGAATGGATGTCTGGTGTGGACTCGGGACCTACTGTTGGCGATGGTTTCAGCGGGACTCATTAGCCAGGCGATGTTCAACACTATCGATAGTGGAGTCCCTTTAATGAGACGGGTTGCAGAGTCATATGATACTTGATTCTGTTTTAGCTTGTGAGGCCTTGAATCTATTTAATCCGGCACTTATATGCTTACAACCGCGTTTCTACCTCCTGCATCAGAAAGAATACATGCGCAGCCAACAATTGATTAGGCCATATGATTTCTTTTAGAAGGGTTTTCAATCGACCCTGAGACATTAACAATTCGTTGCGGATGATTTGGAATGTACATATACTGACACGACACACGACCATCTGTATGATATGAGACCATACATGATCATATCCTTTGTGGAAATATATTTCTCCTACTTTTCGAACTCAAATCAATTCAAGTGCGTCGAGACTGTGCGAGCCAAAGAAGTGAGTCCTCCGCCAACCTGTGAGTGACCATGTATCCCGTTTGTGCTGGCATCTGAATGGGAAGGGACGTTTTTGTACTTTATTCCACGGATCCATTATGGAGGCCCGCAAAGATGAAATTTTGAACTTGTTCTCTTAAGACCGAAAGGCTGCTAGGTAACTGTGTGGTCGTTCCGGACAATTTTATTAGTACCCTGCTAGGAAAGCAGATAGGCAGAATGTATTCTCCCGATTTCATTAATTAGTAACTTATCTTTTCCTTAAGCCAGAGGTCATGTAGGATTAGCGATGGCCGGGCAGGACAAAAGCAAACCGTGTCACCCCGCATCACTCCATTGTGACACAAAGGAAATCCATTGTCATCCATAAATAAATTGTGCAGTGAATGTTTTTCTTATTGTTTTTCTGATCTCTTTTGTTCTCTAAAACTATAAAAGAGGTAGTTAGTTTTCTCTCCTTTCCCTCAGTACTTTGCAATGAGCAAATACTGAGGTGAGAAACATTATTGTGGTTTACTTTTTAACTTGATTACTTATTTGTACACTTGTAGAGACATACAGGTAAATAATATACATACAGTACTTTGCAATGAGCAAATACTGAGAGATGTACAGTTACTTTTAATCCTTTAGGTCATGCTAGTCATACAGTCCACAAACGAGCTGGATGTCCAACCTGTCCATAGATTATATAGTGTTTTCTGCTGCAGCAATTATATACTCTTAAGTCTAGAATACACATGGTAATGCTGAGTCAGCTGACCAAGCTTCTGCCACGGCGCGAGTTCGTTGATCCGAGCAGATGTTGAGGACGATATTTCGCAGCTGATTGAGGTAAGACTTGAGTTGTTCTGCGATGTGGTCAAGCTGATCAGTCATAGTATCAATGCATGATTCAAGGGTGTGTTGAGTTTCCCCTCGAACGACGCGATTTTCACTTGGGAGATCGTTATAATTCGACGAAGGAAATT
>QMFG01017207.1:12061-28273 GCA_003314545.1 Ramaria sp. MG151
GGGAGGGGGGGTAACCAATAAAGTTGGGGGGAAAGGAACATGGCGTAAAATCGCGCTTATATAGTGTGCCACACTTTGCCGCTGACGAGCATAACGGAGGTGCAAACGCCAGAACTATGACACTGAACCTAGGGCGATGCGGAGTGCAAAATGTATGACTACTGATTAAGGATAAATGTTGATAACTTACCATGTGATGATAAGGCCCCCGATACTCGCTAGTTATTTGACATTGACTATTTGCTGACGCTGTCTAGGCGAAGGTTTATTAGTTCTAGGATCAACAAATCGTATGCGGTATATGGAAACCTCCAATGTTGCATAGAATAACAGCAATGGAGGATGGAAGCTTACAAGTTTTCGTGGGTGTGGCTAAGGCCGAGCACCGAGGGTTGATGCCTAAGACTTTGTCCATTTTTAACCGCTCTCCCGAACTTCCGAATGCCTCCCTCCTCACAGCGAAATATTGCCGCGTTTTGAAGTTTACCGCCCGTATTTGGTAAGACGACTTTTTCCCAAAAGGGGTGTTGAGAAATACTTGTTGCGTAATATTGCGAGAACCGGGCTCTGTCTCGCTTACAAAATTATAAGACCTAGGTCTCTCTCTCCTAACTATTGTTGACCTAGACGGATGAGCATATCCGTCACCTTGTATTCTGACTTGAAGAACAATAAAAAATTTCCCCAGTGGGACTACGAGCTAAAAGTTTATCCATACCGGATCCTCACGGCAGAGTGATCGAAGAATATTTCTCAGCAGACGGTGATCTACCCTGTGCTCATTGCGTCTTTACCGGACGCAAGAACCTTTTATCACATGGACGTAGCCGGAACTTCCTTGCTTAGTTTGCTTAGGCAATCATCGAAATTCCAAATATGGAAATTTCAATCGTGGTTCCACTAACTATTATATAATCGCATTCTGACATTCCGAATGATGGAGAGAGCGATGGCATTGTGGCGCAAGTAGTAACACCAGGGGGGTCGCGCCATGTTCCCTCACATCGCATCCTACCTGGCGTCATTGCTCATCGCAGTGTCCACTCGCGTAGATCACCTGAGTTAACGTCTTCTATGACATTTCTCCAAGAGTTATTCGTTTGATAACTAAACAATGGTATCAGTTCACAACCTATGAGGTGAAAAGCGATTTAAAAAATAAAAATCGAACAGCCAAAAAAAAAAGCATCCGTTCTTTCTCTTCACCAGCGACATCGTTACATCATTCTTAAACAGACGGATTTCTATAAACACCACATAAAAAAAGGCTCACATAACATTGATTTGACCAACTTCAGTTCATTCGTGCACAGTATTGCGTCAACGACGCCAAATGCAGAGATGACTGCGGATCGGGGTGAGAGAGCCGTTCATTGCTCCCCTTGATGTGTCAAGTAGAGAATGAAAGTCTGTAACGCCTGACAATGGTGTAAAGCCCTAGTATGTAACAGTGAGTATGTGGTGGGACTCGGCAGCGGTCGCTCAGCCCGAGACATCGCCGATTCAGCTTAAATATTGAACAGGGAGGGACTCACCGGTCACCGGTCACCAGTCTGCTAATTCTCCCTTGGCTCTTGATACCGCTGCTTAGGATTAGTCAACGGGAAGAAGATCCCCGGGGTTCTTGTCCAAAACCGTAGGATGAGTTACCAGCTTCACTTGCGAGTCCCGCATGATCGTGAAGTTTTGATGCAGTCCCATTGGTCGATACGCGTTGGAGGCTTTGGCAGGATAGAACAACGCGGATCGATTCAACGTAATATATTGATTGTAACACTCTAGCTTTTCCGGGATATTTGACTCAACCCTCATATTTTAGCTTCTGATGAAGTAAACAGCAATGTGTCATTAAGGGTTAGGGTTTTCTTTCTCTTCTTTTTTTAAAAAAAAATCGGACTTCTGGTTCTCGCAGTGTGATGTCCATTTTCTATAGAACTTGCTAAAAGAAATTGCCAAGGGGAATTTGATGTGAGGTCACCAGAGGGTAAGCAGAAAAAGTGGATCGATGAGCCTCACGCAGACTCTTGTTTTACACAACTGCAATGTTTGAACAAGAAATATATCTTAAAAACCTTGCTAACTTGACACGTATGGAATGCAACCACTAAAATTTTGCTCACTGTAACTTCCGATGAAGTAAACGGCAATGTGCGATGTGTCACTAAGAGTTGGGGTATCTTTCCTTCTCTCTCTTCTCAAAAATGGGACTTCTGGTTCTCGCAGTGTGATGTCCATTTTCTAGAGAAATTGCTGAAAGAAATTGCCAAGGGGAATTTGATGTGAGGGTAATAGAGGGTAAGGAGAAAAAGTAGATCGATGAGCCTCACGCAGACTCTTTCGAGCAACCTTGTTTTACACAACTGCAATGTTTGAAAAAGAAATATATCTTAAAAACCTTGCTAACTTGACACGTATGGAACGCAACCATTAGGATTTTGCTCACTCTAACTTCCGGTGAAGTAAACGGCAATGTGCAATGTGTCACTAAGAGTTGGGGTGTCTTTCCTTCTCTCTCCGTTTAAAAATCGGACTTCTGGTTCTCGCAGTGTGATGTCCATTTTCCAAAAAACACCCCAGAAAATTTTGCCAAGAGGAATTTGACGTCAGGTGACTAGGGGTCTAGGTGAAGCAGTAAATCGACGATCCTCACAAAGACTTTTCAAGCAACTCCTGTTTTACACAGCTGCACCTTTGAACGAGAAATATATCTTAAATATATTGCTAACTTAACACGTATGGAAGGATTGTCAATCTCAATTTCGTGATTGTGGCTTCAGTGACTTGGGACTTGAGAAAAAAGAAAACGGGTTGTGCTACCCATCACTCTTATGGTATGGGACGCGTCAATTGGAGAAAGAACCTGCACAGGCGCACCGCAGAGAGGCAACCTCCTTTGTTAATTCTTGGCGCCGCTTCGCCATCACTTTCACCGTGATGTGATGTACTAGATCCCGATGACGGATCTCTTGTCCCACTTGCCAAAAACAATTGAAAGCGATCTCAGTTGTGTAACTGTGAGAGCTTGATGCGCGCTACCTTTTCTATACCTTTGGGATGATACGCCCTGACCCGCTTGGACCTGACGAGGATAGCGCGCTCATGAATTAATTGTAGGGATGCATTAGAATGTGTGAACTAGAGAAGAAATCGCTCCTCAGTGGTGCCGGGAGCTAACCCATTCTTCATTTCTTGTTCATGATGGCACTGCTAGAAAGGGATGTTGATCAGGGGGGCGCCACCTCGCGAGCGCCAAGTGCCATTGGAGCCTGAGCTGTCCCCTTATTTCACGCCTGGGTCTGATCATCATGGACCTTATCCAGCTTCCTCTCTTTACTCATGCTCTATCGTGAACATACACCAAATTCATTTGGGATTAACCAGATTCCCCTTTTACCGATCCCTTACGCCGTTGCTGTACCCTCATCAAGCCAATTCGGAGGTGCACGACATAGCCCCAAAGGAAGCAGTTCAACTCTAAAGTGCGTTAAAAAACCTTTCGCGTCCGAAGACACTGAATTGATAGGTGGCTTATACCTCAGCAAATCACATCTGCTAGTGTGTAGTGCTTTTATCTGAACCATCGGAAGTGCTTAAAAGTTATATTTTTTGACATTCAGATCCCACCCCCAGAAGGTTGGATCACTCATGTACATCCCAAAGGCTGGTTGTACTACACAAATCCGTCCCGAAAGCTCGTCACCGACTTCAGGATCGAGTCGCATGAGGGGCAGGATCAACTTAGGGTGGCATTAGAAGAGGATGAGGTACTCGAGGGAAGCCAGCTTCCTTCTGGCTGTGAATTGTGGGTGAATGAGGGAGGGAACCCTGAGAAACCGGAAAGGATGTATGTTGATCACCAGGAACGAGTTTTGACTGTTGTTCCGCCTACTAGAGGGGATGCTCTGCGACCGGGAAGGCGCCCGACAATACCGCTGGATAGTGGGAAGGTAATGAGAAATAGTATGTCGTTATTTCTATCATAGAGATTCACTCTAGTAACAATTACCTTGGATATATAGAACTACGTTTTGAGCAGAACTATTTTTATTTTTTACGAGATCATCCTTGCCATGTTAGTCTTCCGGATCATGCAGAGGAAGATGCACTCTCAGCACTAACGTGGTTCTGTGTCGGTACGCAATGCTGCTTTTTGACTTGGTTATGATGAACAGATCATAAATATGTACCAGATCGCTTGCTACATGCTGAGGAAAGTGTGGTACCGTATTCGAAGGAAATGAGCCAGGAACTATTGTCCCTCCTAAAAGGGATGTTGGACAATCCTAGGTTTGCTACGCCTCGTTGTGAACCGATCAAGGTCTATTTTGTGAGCGACATCCTCGAGGTAAGCTAATATCTAGTTATATATCTAATCCTTGTGAGCGTGACGTATTTTTTACTACTCCACCGGCAGCGCGTAGGTAAGCACTTGCAAACACAGACCTATGAGATTCCCTTTTTGACAGTCTGTTGTATCTCAGCTGGAGAGCGTCTTCACCAGCACTATGGACTTCAGGATACGCGGAGCTATCTCGTCGATAAACTGCGCGCCAGACCTCCAAAAGATGTCCCACCTCGACTCCCAGTCAGGATTTTCTGGAGCTTTTGCATGGGTGTTCTGTGCTTTGGAGCACCATATGCATATCTCCGGTACATCGATGAGATGTTCACCACTGGATTCGGGCGCACAGACACTACCACGGAGCGGTGGCATCGGTTTGTGCAGGAAAACGTCAAAGACTGGAATAACACGAATTTGGTGGCCACCGTGCTCATCAGCGCCGCTGTGGCGTTTTTGGCGGTTCCAGGCATCGATAATGTTTCGAGGTGTATGGGTGTGATTTCTGTGCTGGTTGCCATAGCGAGTATTGTGATTGGGCTGCTGAACGTGTGGCAGCACCAGCGCGAAAACAGAACTACTCCTGAATTAACCATCATAGTATGTGCCTTAATTGTGGGGGGTGATATACGTGTGGTCTTACGTTTATTGTAATTTTAATTTCTTTTGTTAGATGGATTTCTTCCAGCAGGCGGAGAGGGGTGTGGATAGTTTCAACCTCCTGGCTGTCCTTCTGTCTCTCCCTTTAGTGCTCCTTATATGGTCAACCATCACCTTCGCCGTTAGTATTGTGACATTTTCTTGGAGAGGGGTCGACCCTACCATCTTACTTGCTGGTGACGGGGCGGCGGGGGTGGACTTGAATACATTGTTGTTCGGGATGCCAACGGCATGGGTCACAACGGGCGTGTTCATTGGGCTGGTTGTAGCCGCTCTTTCATCCTTCTTCTTCTTCTGGCAGGTGATACTATCTGTCTATTACTTCCTTATCCTTTCGGTCGCTGATTATTGTATTTTAGGTGTGGACACCTCCAGGCGGTTCGGACGAGTCGAAGAGGTACTGTGGGTAGGCTCCAGCCTAAACCCTAACCAGCGTGCCCATTGTCTCATATATCCATTCACGTTTTTGCATGTTACCCTCATGATTATGATATTTCCCTGACATGCGCGTAATATTTTGAACGAAGTATAATATGTCTTTTAATATTCGATGATAGTATAGTAGAGAGGAATGTAGACATGCCGTTTCACCTTCACCGAAGGTCTCTTCAAGTAGGGATTCAACAACATTATAAGCTATGGTAACTGTACTAACTATTTTGGTGGGGGTCCGCAAAATGCTGGCTTTTTTTGCCATCTTACTATATGACGACAGCAGGCTACCTCTGTGTAGGAGCCAGCTGTCTAACTGTTCATATTGATAAAAACCTTGTATCGAACGAGGAACTCCACGCGTCGAAACGTCGGTCTGGGACGCGGGCCTAAAGGCACAGCCGTCATCTGTGGAATTAACAAGTGTCAGTATATATAATTGTCTAGTCCGGACACAACTATAACAGCAACGAAACATGTTGTACAAAACTCGAGGCTATTATTGGAAGCTATATGGAAGGTTACCAACCCGAGCCAAGAATATCCAGCTTAATTTCCTCTAGAAAACTGCGGAAATATAACCATAATGGATGTGGTAGCAATTTTGTTTGTCGCGAAACGTCACAGTAACGAGTGGTGGTCACACCTTGTCCTCAGTCCACGACACTCGCAGGCGACCTCGACGACGGCGACGGCGACGGGCCATTGTATCATCTGTTAATACTTATATATTCTAAGCACTTTATAATATCCATGACTCCCCTAGTATTCTTGATACCCATTTTTCTCTCCACACTCTCTTGTGCTCGCTCTTCAGCCCCACCCATATTGTTTAAAACCCTCACCTCCCAGCTTGTTCCATCGAATCCGGCTATATCTTCTGCGTTCCTTATCCCACCCACATCGGCACTCCTTGTCAATGCTTCGGGCCCATTCCCTGCACTACGCGTCCCGCCCTCGTGGTCGTTTTCGATCGGTTTCAGCGGAGCCACTTTTCTCCCACCCTCCGGTAGCTCAGAGAAACTCTCCTTCTCAGCCCAGCTAGACAATGGGGATCCGATTCCTGATTGGCTTGTGTTTGCACAGGACACGATCACATTTGGAGGGGTTACCCCGAAGGCAGACCATGGGGTTCAGGTCTTGAAGATCATGGTCACAGCGTCAACCAAGTGAGTCGCGGGAATAGCTCATATATCTGGCATTTTTTTGACGATATTTGCAGCTCTTATATGTCGACCTCCGACTCGTTCACACTCATTGTCTCTCCACACGACCTCTCCATCACAGGTCCCTTGTTAGCTCGCAATGTCACGGCCAACAACACCTTTTCTGTTGTACTGGATGACTGGAATGGGATCCAAGTCGATGGTGTCCCGCCTAACAGCTCAGCTGTGAGCGCGACGCTTGGCGGAGAAGTCTATCCGGATTGGATATTCGCAACTGATTCTACCAACCTGAGCCTCAGCCTTGACATATCATCATTCCCTTGGTTGAAGTATGATGCCAGTTCTTGTACGCTCTCAGGGACACCACCGATCTCGCTGGCAGGCGCGACGTTGCCCGTGATACCAGGTTTTGTCAAACTCAACCTCGCGCAGACGACACAGTACCTCATCGTCTCTACAAACCTAACCCTTGTCATAGTTCCCTCTCTTTTTTCTGCCCCTAACCTTCCAGCCCTCTCCGCGCCACCTGGCACCAAGATTGACTTCGCGCTCGCGTCTTTTCTGAACACACCCGGCTCGTCGGCGTCGAAAACCCACCGAAGGGCGGATATACCTCAGAGTTTGATCCAAAACGTGAATGTCAGTGCGGCATGGGATCCACAGAATGTGACGTGGCTCGCTTTCGACAAGGCAAGGCTTATGCTCAGTGGAACTGTCCCCAAGGACGCCCCTGACAAAATTCAAGTCATCTTTGAGGCGCAGGATGAGATTGATAAGACAATCAGTCGCACGCAGATGCGTATAGATGTGGTTCAAGGGGGCGGAGGTGGGACAGGGCCCGAGGTATTGCCGACGAGTACATCGCTGAAGTCAGGTAACAAGATCAAGCTGGCGGTTGGTGTGGTGTTTGGTGTTGCTGCTGCTGTGGTGCGTGGTTCATCTCAAATTAACTGCATCCCATCTAACGGCTATATGTTATATCTCAGATTCTCCTGGCCTGCTTCCTTGCGATCTGCCGCCAGTGCTGTGCGGCACGAGAACACGTGGACGGCGTGTATGTTATTGACCAGTCGGCGTACGATGGTGCTCCATACAAGAGCAGCCTCGAAAAAGAAGAGTATAAGAGTCCAGAAGGAAGTGCAATTAATTCCAGGTTTCTTGCGCCATTTTCATCATCGCCACCAGTAAGCCCCAATGTCAGTCACACCATGACCAAAGCCGCGTTCTTTGATGCCATGCGTACGCGATTTGGTAGCGATGGCACCTGGAGGACTAGACGAAATGTAGGCAAGGCTGGAGCTGCGAGCGGAAATGAGAATGGGCCCGTTTATGGGAGTGACCACACTGGCATCTCCTTTTTTGGATCTAGCAAGCGAGCGCGGAAGAGCAAGATCAGTAAACCCATGGCTATGCTGAGCAGCAGCACAAGTGTCAGGGATGGCTTTGCGGAGCGTGGACGTAGCGGGATTGGCAATGTCGTGAATGGGAAAGGAAAGGGCATAGCGGCTACCAATTTCACGCTCTTTGGAGAAGGAAATCCCGGAAGCAGCACTTTCAGAAACTCTCCTGATCACAACAGCAGGGACGCGAACGTCCCACCTTTGCATCCAGATCGCTCAGATGCTGCACATGCCAATGGTCACGCCTTTATGTCGTCACCACGCCCTGCAGTTCTCGCATATGACCGGTCGCGCTCGAACTCGGATCCGGCACGAAGTTCAGTACATGGGTCGGTAGGGACCGGAGGGAGTCCAGGGAAAAGGCAAAGCGGGAGTGCGAGTGCGCCGAGTCTGGGAACAGGTATCGTGTTCTCTTGCGGTGTGCATCCGTGACACCATTGAAATATCTGTTATATGTAGCTACGCAGTCAGGCACACAGTCTACGTTCGCGACAGGTGATTCCACACGCCTGACTAACGCAGCTGGCGAAGTGCCGTTTCGTAGGCCAGGGTTCGACGGTCGATGGGAGACACTTGCGGAAAGAAACATGCGTCAGAAAGTGGGGGCACTGGCAGAGAGGAGTACTGGCAATGTTGGTGCAGAACACAACATCGGCAATCCTTTACCAAGCCAGGCACTAGGGCACCAGTTTCCATCACGTGCAATAGTAAAAGGGACAGGAAATATAGCGCCGACGTCGTCAGCTCATACGACAGTTTCAAGATCAAATACACTTCCAGGCTCCAACTCGACGCCCCCCAAGTCATCCGTGTCCTCGAAACAGCCTACGCCGTCAAAATCTACCGCTGATGTCACCTCCATTATGCCCTCAAAGTCAGGCAAAACCAGCACGCCACCTAGATCCAATGGATCGAGGACTGCGAGTAGTAAAAGCAGCCCTCACAACTCTCACATCAATGGCTCATCCACATCCATCGCACCTGGTCAACCTGGCACACCGACGAGGTCGGTCTCAAATGCCAAGATGGCGTCGGACAGGAGTCTTGTCGCACCGTCAACCTATCGCAAAGTGTTTTTCGGTGATAAGGGCAACGAGAGCGATAGTAGTGTTGAAGATGCAGATAACGCTGTCATCACGCACGTCGTACATAGGAGCTCTAGTGAGACCCCGGTGATAATGAGCGGGGCTAAGGGAGGGTCTAAACCAGGAAAGCCGCGTCTTGTACCATTCACACATGAGAGGACTGCCGCTCCGAGTGGACAAGGTCCGAGGCGAGATGTAAGTCAGAAGGCTGTGCTTCAGGGAGGTGAGGACAGTGATCCGGATGCAGAGATGAGGATTGGGCTTGAGTACGTAAGACAGCTTGGAGATCCTGACGTGAACCACGAGGGCTCTGATACGAATACCGGGCCCGATGCTATGCCCTCGACGAGTGTCTCTTTCGCATCGGAGACTATGCGCACCCCTTCGGCCGAGTTTTACGCGTCGAATCACTCGAACAACTCCATTGCAGGGCGGTCACGTGTTTTAGCGCCGCTTGTGATAAGCTCTCACCGAAACCGACACCATGCTGCACAGTCTATGGCAACCACGCATGACAGCTTTCTTTCACTCGCTGAGCGCGAGAGCGAGCTGCCACGCGAGAGTCGTTGGATGGTTGAATCGGAGTTACCACTATTTACTTTCAGCGCAAAAGAGCCTTTCAACTTTGCGGTGCCACTCGACCGAGAACATAAGTATGCATCGGCACTGGCAGGGTCAGCTCTAGAAGCAAAACAGGCGGACGGGAGTTCATTACCTGAGTGGCTGCGGTTTGACAAGGGCGGAAAGGAGTTTTGGGGAGTGACGCCTAAAGCGGCACATGGCAATAGCGGCGAGTTGCTTGTGACGCGTGTTGTTGTGAAGATTTGGGATGGAGAGAAAGGCGAAGTCGTGGGCGGGTGTATCGTGGATGTGTTTGGGGAGAAGGGGCAAGGAGCTGAGTCCACACGACATTTGACTGATGCACTACGATGCTGATCACAACAGCATCACACATTCTCATATTACGGTTACACTACCAATCCGCTCTTTTTATAACCACGCTCATTTGTTACTGTAGCTTGTAATTCCTATCGTCCCCCCGACAAGCTAGATCTGTAGCTTTAGCGGCTTTTGTATGTCACCAACATAGATTCCTTAGACTTGCTTTGCGCGTGCTTGTTTCCATGGTCTGCAAGTTCACCAGTCACTCACGGTAGTGCATGATCATTGGAAGGTGCACAAGACAGTTGAAGCAAAGATGTTGGAGACCTTTATGTGCACATTTGTACATTCAGTTTTAGCTGCGTCGAAACCTCTCACCAGATTACAACCCGTCCCCACCCAACTCATTAAGGGCACCTAAGGGAATGCATCTCGCAATAGACTGTAATAAGCTGTTTCATCACGATTTCCAAAGCAAAATGGCGAGCGTCCCAACGTAAAAGTAAATGAAATGTTTCGTTTCTGGGGGCTGGTCAGTTCACCACCACCGATCTAACAATCGAAAGGCTCACCATGCGTAACGTAGCTTCCAAAATTCTTCCCTACAACGACGTGCCACGTGGGACCGTACTTTCTGTCAAACTCTTTCTTGATATTGGCTGCGATATCCTTCTCGACTGAGAATTTTTCGAGGGCAGCTGTTGCGATATCGACCGAGTCCTGCTGCATTTCCTCGGCCATGTCTACATTTTTGATGATGGCTTTTGGTGCACTGCTCGACGGTGCGTTTGGCGACGCGGGGTCGCCACCCGATAGCACGTCTTGCTTCGTGTCCGCCATCGCAAGACCGATGATGAATCTGCTTTGGGATGATAGGGTAGAATGAGTGAGGATATTTTGTTAGCTAGCTATTGACCAAGTCTGTGCAACGCGACATACAGGTGGTGGTGGGGTGTGCGAACGGTTTCGAACTCCGCAAACGGAGGATCCTATTTTGGTATTACTTGTTTCCATTGAAAGGTAATCTGTGGGAGTAAAGGTTACACAAATAATTTCAATATTCTGTGAGTCTATCTTGGGTATATTCGTTTATATATAATTTGGACTTTTATCATAACGGATTTATATGGGATCCCGAGGTCGACAGAGACGTTCCTTGGTATGGGACTGAAATTGATTAAAAGACACGTATGTGTGAGCGTACTATTATTGCTTAATTAATTCCAAGTTATACGTTCGGTCCGTGTGGCTATGATGAAGTCCTTGCCGGCTTTCGATGTTTTTCTAGTCGTTGGACCAGCCAAAGGTATAGGTAAAGTGCTACTGCCGGACCAGGTGGTTTTCTCCTCCTGCTTTAAACGATATGACATAAATATAAACGCACATGATGACCTGGGTCATTATTCGTAACTTAATTTATTCTCGCCGTTTTCTATTCATTTCCGACGGCATTCAACAAAGACAAGTTTTCATGATACTGGTGGCTATGTTGGAAGATAAAAAGCTGTATATATGCGAACAATCGCATCACTCTGTCGGAGAAGCCTGTCAGCACTGCTTTTACCTGATGGGGTCATGCAACGTGCGACCAAACATGACGCTAGGCAACCGTTGGACAATGCCACCCATATCTATGAAGATTAAGAGAGAAAAATGGAACACCAAGCAAATAGTCGATGTTCAAAGTCTGCACTGCAACGAGAGCACTCACTTTGTTCAAAACTGAGCTGCAATTGAACAAATTTGCATCGACGCTGACACCAATGATATTGAGCCTTTCATTTTCGTGAAGGTTCACGATTATGCTTAAATACTGTCACAGAGGGGTGGGAAAGGCAGCGCCAGAATCGAAGCCAAGCTTTGCCAAATGGATATCGGAGGTAATTGACATTCGGGGTCACAGCATGAGCAAGCAGGATTAATTACCAATTGTCACACAGGATAGACCCAAGGAGAACATTAGAGCAGCTGAAGGAATGGCGAAATAAATTCCAAGTTAGAGAGTCGTGACATGATAGCGAGCGAACAGGGATTTAAATCCTTTGTAATATTATGAGACCTACATGTATACATAAAAAAATCACATGACACCGGGAACCGAATGGGCCCGATAGCGAGCGCTTACTCATACAAAGACCTGCCCCGACACACACTCCTTTTGCTCTCTCTCCACCACTCCGCAACGAAAAAAAACAATGACTTCCACCGCACAACGTCTCGCGCAACTCGCTTCTTCCGTCACTGGCGGTGCTAAATCTAAGATCGTCGCCAAAAGTGACGACGACGTCGTTATTGTCGCCGCCCTCCGAACCGCCATTACAAAAGTAACGTTGCACAGCTCATATTCACAGTTCAATCTAATTGAATATGACATGCAGGGCCGTAAAGGAGGGTTCAAAGACACAAATCCAGAGGATATGCTTTCCGCCGTCTTACGCGCCGTCTACAGCTCCGTTTCTCTTGATCCGGCTATGATCGAGGACGTCGTCGTTGGAAATGTGCTCCCTCCTGGTGGTGGTGCTTCTGCGGCACGGATGGCATCTTTGCATGCTGGGATCCCCAATTCGACCGCCGTCAACACTGTCAACCGCCAGTGCTCGAGTGGTCTTACTGCAATTAACCAAGTCGCGATGGAGATCCTCTCCGGCCAGATTGACATTGGAATAGGTGAGGCGTTTTCTCATCTTTCTGATTACATGAATCTAATACTATTGTTGTCTTGTACCAGGTGCTGGCGTTGAGTCCATGACACAAGGGCATGACGCTCGGGCAGTTGCGTCCATCTCTGAGACGGTGCTTTCCAACCAGGAAGCAGCGGACTGTCTCATCCCTATGGGCATTACGTCCGAGAACGTCGCTGCTGATTACAATATTTCCCGAGATGTACAAGACGACTTTGCGGCAAAGAGCTTCCAGAAAGCTGCCAAAGCCCAGGTATGGCCAATTTAAGGCGTAAGTTTTGTTTACATTCAGGCTGACTTTATTCCCTCGATAGAAAGCAGGCGCATTTAAATCAGAAATTATTCCCGTCAAGGTCAAGTGGATCGACCCGAAGACTGAAGAGGAGAAGGAAATTGTTGTCGATGCAGATGATGGGATCAGGGACGGCGTCACTAAAGAGAGTCTTTCGAAGCTCAAGCCAGCGTTTTCAAAGACTGGTAGCACGCATGCTGGTGAGTGCTTACTCTCGTATTTGTTGCGCATAGATCGGATAAGCGACAGTGCCGGATCTATCGTTCGATGTTTGTATACTAACGAGGTGTCTTGACCCCAGGTAATGCATCACAGGTGTCAGACGGTGCTGCTGCTGTTCTCCTTGCCCGTCGCAGCGTGGCAAAACGTCTGGGTTTACCCATTGTGGGCAAATTTGTCACCGCCGCTGTAATCGGAGTCCCGCCGAGAATCATGGGGTTAGTATCTTCACCAAGAGTTCTCCTTAGACCAAATACTCACAACTGTCTGTAGTGTTGGTCCTGCCTACGCCATCCCTCGTGTCCTCAAGAAAGCTGGCTTACAGCTTTCTGACGTTGACTTCTTTGAGATCAACGAGGCTTTCGCAAGCCAGGTGCGTTCACTCATGGATTTCTGCTTTTGGATTGACCGCTATATTTACCATGGGGTGGGTGTTATAGGCCGTATTCTCGGTCCAGCACTTGGGTATTCCATTTGAGAAGGTAAACCCGAACGGTGGCGCCATTGCCCTCGGACACCCACTTGGATGCAGTGAGTATCATTCTTCTTTCACTGCATATTGAAAAATGCGCTTCTCGTTGAATGAATATTGATTACTTGCCTGCTCGTTGTAGCCGGTGCGCGTCAAGTAGCAACAGGTTTTGCACACGCCAAGGCGACCAGTTCGAAGGTGTTCGTAACAAGCATGTGTATAGGCAGTGGGATGGTGAGTCTTTGTTATCTGCTTTCCTTGACGATTGGCGAGACTAAATTGGCTTTCATGACAGGGTATGGCTGCGGTGTTTGTAAATGAGCAGTAGGATGCCCTCTAGGTAGGATAAGGGACCCCAATACTCGTATCGACTGTGAATTATGTGCAGTAGGTTATGTTGAAACGAATCATTATCGTTCATGTCCTATCGTGTATTAAATGCATGCTGAATGCGTTGGAATATGCTTCTACCATGGAGAACTTAGTGGTATCGTGAAGATTGGTTCGAACGTAAAACACAAGCAATATGTGCCAAAACCTTCAAGAGTGAATCCGTAGCAAACCATTCCATTCCTTCAAATAGCCAACAGTGATTTTGTTTGTTATGGACCTCTGGCTTTGCCTGACTTCAGCTTATCACTGTGTGATTTCCTCTGATTGTTCCTTGGCCAGGGCTAATTCATGAAAGAATTCATACTTGTGCTTTGTTGCCCACTAAATTAATTTAACAACACTGTCAAAATTGCTATACTTCAGAAAAATGAAACAACTCACTTCATTGATTGTCTCTTTGGCTGCCCTCCACACAGCTTCATGCTTCCTGTTTTTGTCTTGAATTGAACAAAAGCCTCAGAAGCCTGGTGCATTTTTGGGAATGTCAAGGTTCAATTCACGAGAGCTGGGATAGCTCAAATGATAAATCTCCCATTCACCCAATTTCAATCTGATATACATGGTTTCGTATCCAGGGATAGTTGTGTTTTAGAGAAGGGGCTGAGTAATCTACTGACTCTAGAATGATAGAGGATAATCTCCTGAAGCCCAGGACTCGGACTGCACCCCAGGTGAGGAGATTATCAGTGATGCGAGCGGAATTCAATGACCGGGACGGTAATCAGTTGCGAGACTGCCGTGAGACATGGAGATCTGTCGTCTTTTTCCATGTCTTAGAAGGCTGTGACAAGCCTATGTTGGCTTGGGCTACTCAAAAAAAGCAAGGGCAAGTCACACATGCTCTGCCCTTGGCTGCCGCAAGCTCAAGAACACTGAAGTAAATAGCCATTGATTCACCCTACCAATATATAAACTAGAATTTAATAATAAATCAAGGCTTCGCCAAGGAACAAACAAGCCTGCATGGTCGGGTCTGCTAACTTGTCTGTCAGAATAGATATTGGCACCCACAGTAATGTCTTAACAAGTCCTATGTTTGATGTTCAAGTCCTACATTGCCAAATCTGGTCTTCTTGTTTTATTTCGAGTTCTACTTCCTATCAATTTGAACAAATTCAAAAACCATCTCAGTTTGATTAAGGGATTCAATCACCATAATATGAGATCTACATTGTGCATTGATAAAAATTAAGGGGGTAGCAGCAAGCAAGTTTGGACACAGAGTGATAAAAACACTCTTGAAAAGGTATTGGACTCAAAAAATCAAAAACATACAGTAAGGCTCAATAATATTCTATGTAGATAATGGCCTTGTTAAATACAAAAGAGTTTAGGAGTTTTAGAGCATGTTATTCTTGGGAAAATGTTATGAGATAAAAGATAGGTGATGGAAAATGGGGCTAGGGGTTGAATGAAGAAGCATAATGTCCATAAATTGTTCTGTATAGAAAGGGGGTTCAGTCTGGAGCTTGTTCTGGATTAAAATGTATGTGGAATAATGGTAGATGGATCAATTGAAGAGGGGGGGGAACATGGGATTCTCCGTGTGATGATTTGAGTCAATGTTCAGTGCTTTTGGACTATTCATTGAATAGCTTTGAATGTGAAACATATATGAAAAAGATGTTGGAGCACCAAAGAAAGAATCTGATCAGGGCTATGCAACCATTAAAAATTATATAATTCCAATCAGGGGTGATGAAGATATGGGCAATTCAAATCAAGGGTCCATTGACTCAGTTTTGTGAGATGGTATCAGAACAATCAGAATCTGATGCTCATCTATCATATAACATGCAACCCTTGATAAATGGTTACCATGGTAGCCTTATCTTTCATGAGAACTCAAATTAAGGTGTTTAATCCCCTCCAACATGTCCAGAACTTCACTACACTCAAATGCACCCTGCTTCCTCTGTTCAAAAAGAAAACATCCTCTCCTTGGCCTCACATGGTCATTCCACTCACACTATTGCCTCAGGACTTGGGCTTAGCAAGTCAACAGTATCCAGGACTCTCAGAACTCTCCATCCCAACCAGCCCTGCTCCTCTGGAGGTTATCCCCCCAAGCTTTCCTCTAGAGATCAACATGCTATTTTATCACAAATTGCTACTGGCAGAGCTGCCAATGCTACTCAGGTCACCAAACACATCAATACAATTATCCACCACCCAGTCTCCTTAGAAACAG
>QMFG01017207.1:28477-38871 GCA_003314545.1 Ramaria sp. MG151
AGGGGTTGATTGAGAGAGGGGTGCAGGGGACAGTCAAGTTTGGAGGGGGAAACATTATGGTATGGGGGTGTATGGGATGGAATGGTATTGGTCAGCTTGCAGAGATTAAGGGAAAGATGGATGCTGATCAGTTTGTGTCCATTTTGGAGGACCACCTGCTTCCCAGCCTGGAGGAAAGTGGAATTCCTGAGAAACAGGTAATTTTTCAACAGGACAATGACCCAAAGCCCAAGTCAAAGAAGGCCAAGAACTGGATGGAAAACAACAATATCACTCTCCTTGACTGGCTTGCACAGCCTCCAGACCTGAATCCTATTGAGCACCTCTGGGATCATGCAAAAAACAGGCTTAAGGAGTATCTAACACCACCCAAGAGAGTTTGGCAAATTTGGGAGAGAGTAGAGGAGGTATGGAATAACATACCACCAGAGGTGTGTCAGAATTTGATAGAGAGTATGCCTAGAAGACTTCAGGCAGTAATTAAGGCTAAGGGGGGCAATACCAAGTACTAGAATTGCAACTTACTATTTCTCTGATACCTTCTCACAAAACTGAGCCAATGGGCCCTTGATTTTAATTGCCCATATCTTCATCACCCCTGATTGGAATTACATAATTTTTAATGGTTGCATAGCCCTGATCAGATTCTTTCTTTGATGCACCAACACTTTTTTCATATATGTTTTACATTCAAAGCTATTCAGCGAATAGTCCAAAAGCATCAAACATTGACTCAGTTTTGTGAGTCACTGTATATGCAGGTCTCTCATCTTGGATGAATATTCCAAGGGGTTTGTGAGGAGGCCATGTTCCCCTGGCTCATGATGCTGTTTGTGACTCAATTTGGCTCTTGTTGTATTGATTTCTCAACTCAAATTGATAATAGTGGTGGGAGGGACAAAATATAATGTCCAGGACTCAATTCCCCTCAACTTGGATGGTGAAAACTTGTGTAAATTTGGGTAGGAGTGTGGTGAAAGACACTAACAAAAAAAGAAAAAAAGTCAAAAGAAATAATAAGAAAAATAGATCGTTGTTCTGTGCATTTCCTCTTCCTAGCATGCATGAGCAGTGTGTAGTCTCACAATAACATAATCTTCAATTTTTATGGTTCGGAAATGAAACAAAAAAAGTCACGTTGTTTCGTGGACAGGGTTAACGAATGACAGCGTGCTCTACCCATTGTCAACCCAACTCCACACTGAAAGCAACCCTGACTAGTGTAGGCAACATTCCGTTAAGAACAGCTCTGCGTCCAAGGTCTATGGGAATCATGCAACGCAACACCGGGTATTATGTGGAGGGCCCAAGGTTAAGCTTGACCAGGATTGGCGCCGGTTAATCTCTACGCTTTCCTCGCAATGCGGACGACACCATATGCGCACTGCCCCTTCTCTGGAGTAAAATACTAATCCATAACCAATATCTCACCATTGCGTACAGCAACCACACTAGTTGATCCGGGGCGAGTAAAAGGCTAGGTCCGAACAGACAGAGTCAATCAATGACACCAAGGTGGTCTTCTTTGATGGTTCCAATCGCAAACTAAGAGTAAAAAAGAGAAGAGAAGCGACATATTAGTGTCCAGTCGGGAAGAGATAAGACGGAGATGTACGATTTCTGTGGCATCCACACGCGTACCAACAATCTTCAGTCGTACGCGGGTATTTTTCTCGATGATCTGTTAGCGGAGATAAGGTCCAGAACGAAAGATTCCAGAATGAGAGAGGAAATACCTGTTCCTCAGAAGCAAATGAGGGTGGATTGGAGTTTGGGTCAAAGCGCAGGTCAGGGTGGATTAGCTGAAAAAAGGTGTGAATAATGGAGCAATGGAACAAGGTATTGATGGGCTTACTTGATGTGAAACAAAGACCGTCAGAGGTCCCACGTCTGCGAAGAAACCCATCTACAATAGGGACGATTCAGAATATTGATCAATACGTCGATGGTCCATATCCACTACATCTTCAAGGCGTAACGCCCGATGACTTTCCAAGGAATATGCACGCTCACCTTATTGACATTGTTGACGACTGCATCCACGACTTCACCCTTAAACGGCTTGTAAACGATCGCGCGATAACGCGTGATGAATTCAGCCTGCCCACTCCCCACAAGAACCATGCCCTTTCCAATATCGATGACGTTGATCACAGCGATGATGTAGCCGAACTCCCCAGAACATGTGCCTGTCAATATAAGATCATGCTGGGCATCGAAGAATGATGGAAACCACACACCCTCTACATCGGCGTACAACTTTTTCTCCAGAAACTCGGTCATCCGTGGACCGAAGTAAGATGGGTGTAGAAGGATCGTGTGTGAAAGTTCTTTCTGCAGAGAAGATGTGAGTAAGTCTGTTAGGAATGTTACATGAAGCCTTACGATGAAAAACATAGTGGCGTGGACCGTAAGTTGTCGGAGTGGCGGAAGTTTAAACTTATCAAAAGTATCACGTAACCACACAGACCGACGCAAAAAGCCATGTTTGAATAAGATAAAAAGTGTATGACAATGACAGATGGATGGCTATGGATGTGCCTACATTTCTGCCCTATAGCTGAATAAACGGCAATTCTGCAGTAGTATCAGACAACTGGTAATGCAAAGGACACGGTATTACAAAGAGCTCTCTCATTACAAGGACATCTCATAGTACAAGGAACTACAATGGTACAAAAGGTATGATAGCTACAGATATCTAAGGCAGGGACTGCGACTGCTAGAACCTTGAACAATTACAGTTTCAAGACTTTTATATTTCTTTCAATCTATAGGCTATGGGCCCCGNGTGACTAATAATCGATCGAAGTATACCTCATATCTATATTCAAACCTCACCCTCGCACCAACCATGGCTACGACTTATAAGATCGAACCTCTGAGCGGGGAGAACTACATTGCATGGAAAAGACGCCTGGAATGGATCTTAGATGATCTAGATCTGTGGGAGATCAACGGACGGAAGGAGATTTGTCTTAGGATCTCCGATGAGTACTTGGTTTATATTGACCAAAATACTACCCCAGAACTGTGGACTAGATTACAAGGAATTTTTAGAGTCCAAAGCAGCTGTTGGCATTGTTAATTTATGCAAACTCTTTGGACATTTGCAGAAGAGGGTGCTAATATGGAGGATCATGGACGCAAGTTATGCGGACGCTACCAATGACTCAATGCGAGGGGCCAGTCAATTACAGATGGGGATTTCACAGATATGTTACTTACCTCATTACCGAGAATTGGTACAAATGAACCATAGGACTTACCACCTCGGTGATACTGTTAAATGCTTGGCTTTACTAGTGACAAGGGGGCATGACTGGTGACTGATAATCATTCCATAACAGGATACTTAACAAAACATGGGTTCTGGAGGTTGCAGTAGACTTCTGGGCAGATTGGGATTGGCTTCAACTTCAATGTTGTGCCAACTCAGCATTTTATCCTTGTATTTCAAAAGGTTCTGAGGGACTGGAAGCTGGGAGTGAGCTAGGAGGCTCATTATGAGGTGTGGCAAGTAGGGAGAGAGGGATGAAAGAGGTTAATAGGTATATTAAGGGACTATACAGGTATTCTACAGGTTTATATACTAGAGGGGTTCAGGGTTTGGGTTTGGGGAGCAGGGGCAGAACAGAGCATGCTCAAGTCTAACAAATGTATAAGGAAAGCTTTCCATAACCTGGTAACAGAGTGTCACGATCGTATTTTTGGACAATTCACTGTTTTAACCCCAAAGTACATTTCCCAAGCAACTCTGAAGACCTCCTTCAGAAACCTGAATTACCTTTGCCTCAATCCTTCATATACATCTGATCTGGTCACTCAACACAGTCTATAAATTGCTCCATTTGATGCTTAGTGAAACACTCAACAATCAGGTCCAATCATAATCTTTTCTAGAAAAGAAGCACCCTGACTATCCCCATCACCATCTTTTCCAAATGAACTCATTGATTGAGTCATTTCTATTCTATTAAAGCTTGCGATGACATTCCATATCATTAGACTCCATGATATGAATGTTCTCAACTCTCAGGATCACCCTCCAAAGGATCTGTACATGGTTATCCCTACCAAAAATGCTATGTGATTCAGAAACATGGTTCAAGAATTATTGTTGGTTCATCAATCTTTTTTCACATTCACAATTTTCCTACCTTCCTTGTTCTTTGTTTTCTCTCACCTTTAATTAGTATACATGTACCTTAGCTACTTTCTGATTCTCATGGACTCTTTCTCATTTGCTCTTCCTTCCAAACCGTTCAATATATAGGTAGAGCATTCACATGTATATTCTCTAGTTTAATTATTTTATGTCTACTTGATTGTTCTACTCAAATTTGTCAACTTGTCATGAGCTACCTTGAACAACAACATCTCAAAAACCACACCTTTGAGTGAGTACTCTAATTCTATTTATTTTAGTTTAAATACAGTTCAAAAGAATGTGAGACCATTGGCTGTGATTGATATGGACTGAAAAGTTCATTCAATCCACAAGATAGAATCCTTTCAGAATATCTATCTATTTGGAACTATATATTCATTTTGCAAACATTCCAAAAGCCATTCGCTGTTACCATAGGACTTCTATTTACTTTCAAATATCATTCTATTACTATTAGAAACATTTCTGATTGATACTACTAACCCTATATCCATCTACAACTCTTATCTTTGATAATTGAATTCTGACACAGTAATATAATAGAAATAGAACATAGGGATGGACCTGGAGTTGAAAACCCATTCCAAGACATCCCATGGTCTTCCAGAGTCTGACTAGAGACTGACTTTGACAGATACCAAGCACTGAGGTGTAGAAGGATTTGGAGAGTTGGCTAAAAATTAGTTATTCCCTGACAGGTTCAGCATAAGTTCAGGTTGTCCACAATCTGATTGCTCCTCTTTAGATTACATAATCACAAAAAAAAAAAAACATTAATCTCCCTCACACATTTACACATTGATGCATCAATATACATAACAAATTAATGACAAAATATTCCACTATCTCCCAATTATACATATTCAATTAATGTGATGGTACGGGAAGCAGGCAGAAACAGAATGTGACTGCTGAAACCTTTTGTGACAAATAGTCACAGGTTATAGATTTCTTTAGAAATTCTCATCATACCTATTATATGTTATAAACTAAATGAACCAAAAACTGTTCCAATAAGTGACATTTTAAAATATTAGCCATTCTATCATATCTCAATAAAATTATATAATATATGGCTCATTTGTAATATGCTCTAGTTTTCACAAGAATATTGCTTGCATAATTTCACTCTAATCACTGGGAAGAGAAATTATTCCCTACCTGGGAATATGGTTTGGAAAGTAGGTCATTTAAACTAGTTAATTAATTCTGAAAAAAAAAGATGGAATGTTCCAACTATTTTCTGAGCTAAAGAGTTGTTCTAGGATATTTGATGTTTTCCTAGAGTATTCAGAGTCAAGCCATGCCTGAAATATTAGAAATGTCCTTGTGTCTTGAAGTTCTCAGAGATTTTACATTTTCTGGGAATTCCTGGCAAAAGAGTAGATTGTAGATATTTTATATTCCATGATCTGGAAAATTCTCCAAAATATGTTTGGGCTACATTACATAACTTCTGGTGTAAATGTCTAAAATATATATTGGACATATAAGTATTCTGTTCCAGAATATCCACCAGTAATTTACCTTTCTCTGGGTGCAACTGAAATATCCATGGGATACAAACATTTATTTTTTCCTGCTATAACATGGGCCAAGTACCTATTATATCCTAGATATTTCAGTTGCTTCCAGAGAAAGATAAATACTGGTGGATATTCTGGAACAGAATACTTGAATATCCAACATGTATTCCAAACATTTTATACCAGAAGTCATGTAATGTAGCCCAAACATATTCTGGAGAATTTTCCAGACCATGGAATATAAAATATGTACAATATACTCTTTTGCCAGGAATCCCCAGAAAATGTTATATCTCTGAGCCCTTTTGGACACAAGGACATTTCTGATATTTCAGGCATTGCCTGACTCTGAATACACTAGGAAAATATCAAATGTCCTAGAACAACTCTTTAGCTCAGATAATGGTTGGAATATTCCATTCTTTTAGAACCAATTAACTAATTTAAATGTTCACCCACTTTCCAAAGCATATCCCATAGGGAATAATCCCCTTTTCTCAGTGAATCATATTAAGCATATTGCCAAAGTTGTGAAGACATTGCGGACAATTTTTGAACCACTGTAGAATGCCTTGGTGTCTGTAATCATATATTAAGAAATATGCATGCTTCAAGCTTGTTGCTGGTTTGTTCTTTGCAGGAATATTCTCCGACGTTATTTCATGTTTTGAAGACCGAAGCATTCTTGTAGCACCAATTTTATTCAACGACTACAAGTAATGAAACCACATTGTATTACAGACTCTGTGTTCTATGACAATATGTACGAAAGTTCGGTATAAGCGAATGCAAGGTATGGACATGCGAAGGTGAAGATTGATATCGCAAAATTGAGAAAGGCAACTGCAACTCTGACATAAAAGAGAAATGGGGTTGGCTCGAGGGGGGTATAAGAAACCGGGTATGACGGCATGCGCGTAGCTTTTGGAGTGAGTAAACAATGAATGGCTACTGGGACAGCAAGTGTGGTGGGATGAAAACGTAAAGGAGAGAAAAAGAATAAAAAATAAAGGAAGCGAGACAAAGTCTGTTGTTAGCAACAATAACAAGAACAGTCTGGAGAGAAACAGTGTGATAACAGCGGTGACTTTTAACGAACACACAAACACGATACTGTTCAAGATATTAATAATCACAAACATACATTCACTCCTGAATGGAAGTCGACTTACCAGAACATTGACAACTCTCTAACAAACAAACCCCCAGATTATTTCATCTTCGCTGACACATCCGTGTCGAACCGCATCACACCCACACCGAGCGCAGCTGCGTTATCAGAGGGCACACGCATCCGCCCCCGTCCGCGCGCGGCAGTAGCCGCTTTCGACATATGTTTGCCCGGGCGAACAAACTCACCACGATCGTTGAGTGGGCGAGATTTTTTGTGCGCCTTTTCGTACAGCCCGCACTTGTTACATACCTTTCGAGAAAGAAGCGAAAAAGTAGTCAGATAACACATCCGAGGAAATGGACCAGACGGACAGGGAAGGCTAAGCCGTGGGAGAAAATGGAGAAGAAGTCACTCACAATATGACCGACCTGCATGATGCTTCGACGCCACGCAGAAACATCACGCCATGTTCTACAATTGAAGCACTGTCGCCGCAGCAGGCGCGTTGGCTTCGTGTCTTGACGACTCGTAAACTCCAGCTAGTGCCGAGTTACGACCAATCATCGGACAGTAATAAGTAAGTATAATGATATTAGTAACCAGTAACCTTTACTCATGCAAAGAAAACAAAGGCTTACCGCACGCTCGTCGACATCTTCCAAGCCCATGCCCATTATGTCATCCCCAACGCCTACGCCACCTGTCTTCTTTTTGATTCTGTATGCCAGTCCATTCCGCATTCCTGCGCCACCCATGGCGCCTTTCGAAGAGATTGAATCATAAGGAATCGCGTCAGGTCCAAAATCAGGGCGGTATGGTTGTGTCCTGCCTGACCCCACAGCAGCCTCGCCTAATTCCCCTGAGGCAGAGGACCCTGATAGATCGGATAGGGCAGGGGAATGACTAGGTATGGGTATCATAACGTCTCCATATTTTCCATGCGTGTGAAGGTCTTCGCGTTCGCGCTCGCCTATTATCCCCCGTGGGTCACAAGTGTCTGCATTCCAATCCTGTACGGCCTGGCGGCTTGAGTGGGTCACATTGTAAGGAGGTTGGTCAGGGTGCATGAGGGTGGGAGGGAATCCATTTGAGCTTCCGTCATAGTGACTCCATATGCCATCACTGTGCGGTGTGTTCTCGAATAAGTCGCCCCTAGTGAACGGTGACGACGACCCCGAGGAAGAAGTGGATGCAGTTGTTGGGGGAGAGGGTTGTCCTGGTTTCGCGAGAAGGGAAGAAGTTGCATCTGAGAATGGAAACGCGTGACTCTGCCTATGATGGAGTAGACCAGAATAGGACTGCTGTTGGTATAGATACGAGTGTTCTGAGAGAGGAAGGGTATTGGTGCGAGAAAGGGAGGAAGACAGGCTGCTGTTGGTGACTTCTCCGGGGAATGGGCAATGGAGTTGGATCCCAAGAGGCTTGTTCCCACACTCGTCGATGTTCTTGAGCCACATCCTGTCCTCTCGGGCGTTTCCAAACGGCCTGAACAGGGTCCCATTACCATTGAGGATATGGCTATGCTGGACCCCGCTTTCCGGGCCTGACCCATGGAGGGCACTTTGGAAGGACTCCGGTAATGAACCACGCAGGGGATCAGAACATTGCAAAGAATCCGGCAAGGTCGGTCGCGTCGCAGATTCAGTCGCCTCTGGAGAAAGTGAGATGTTATTGAGGGGAAAGCTTTGAAGGGTTTGGACCTGTGCTTGAGAACTTCGAGGTGAAAAGCGACCCCAAGGCTAAAAAGTAA
The DNA here is from genome assembly GCA_003314545.1 of Ramaria sp. MG151. NCBI lineage: Eukaryota > Fungi > Basidiomycota > Agaricomycetes > Gomphales > Gomphaceae > Ramaria > Ramaria sp. MG151. Next base: position 37,039 of record QMFG01017207.1, read on the forward strand.
AGCTTAATGAGTAAAAAGTTGCGAAAAAAACACATTACACTGATAGAACGGTTCAATAATCCGCTCGCGGCTATGGCCTCGACACGAAACCCTCCCGAGTAAAAAGTAAAAAGACCTCAATAAAAACACTCACTTCGGTGTCGGTCAAGCTGTCCCCATGGGTGAAACTGCCCAATCTCGTCTCACTTTCATCCAGCTTAATAGTCAATCCAAGCGCCACGTCGAACGCCTCGCCGCTTTCGATCTTATGCGCGGAGAGGTTGGTCGGCTGCCCATCGTCCCAAGCAATAGATTGACGTCTTGCTTTGTGGTCATGTTTCCGGGAAGGTACATTGGGAAGTGTGGGGGACGATACGATACTTTACGTCCGACGCGTGTCAGGGCCGAAGGAAGAGTAGAATTATGAAATCGGAGGCACTACGTACGAATTATTTTCGGCGACTTTTTGCGACATCATTGGGGATATGTCCTTGAATGCCCAAGGGATGCCAGCGGGTACGGTCGCGGAGGCAAGGACAAGCTGGTGGGAGACAAAAAGGGGGAATCGTAGACAGGTCGGTTCGCCCTTTAGAAGTCAACGCTTTAAAACTCCGCGCGCTCTTTAGTCCATTCAAAGCACGTACGTGTAAGGTCGCCTTGGAGACCGCATGATATCCCGCTGAGAACACGGTCGGACCTCCGCTCATCATGCTCGACGTCGAGATGGTTGTCGAGGAGATTACCTTCGAGGAACTACATCCAGCATCATCGCGGGCTCAAATCTACACCACGACTAAATATCAAGATCAGGCCTCGCCCCAGGCGGATCATCATTCTTTTTTCGGGACCTGGAAACAATTCACCCTCGCCTCGCCGCTAAGCAAACATATTCAAACAGCCTCGCGACTATGTTCCCCATAGTGAGCGAGCGTCTATAAGAGCAGGGTTGCCCTTGTGGGGCAATTCGATTGAGCACTTAAAAAGGGAAGAATTCGCAATTCACCATGTGTGGGGTAGTCGATGCTAACAGGGTTAACAGTATGCGAGCTGAAAAATCTGGCGTCTGTACTGTCCAGGCAAGACAGGAATCAATATCCCTGTAAAGGATAGAAATCCTTCATCTCAAATGAGTCGATATCGATTCGGCTGCATCACGGTTCTCCTCAAATACAGATAACAGGAATAGCATTCTCGAGTCGAAGTGATCCGTATACTGGCGACGAGACTGGAACGTGCCTCATGAATGCTTTTTATACCTCAAAACTCCCCTCATGGTATGGAAACATCCCTGGGACAGTTTCTTATGAATATCTCGCGGCGTAATGTTGTGCTCAATTATTGAAGTATCGTATAGCTTTCCCATTCCGAGGAACTTGTAGACGTTAGTTCAACTGTGACACGCGGAATTTTCCTCGTTCTATTTATATGGCTGCAGAGTTCGATGTGGTTGTACTCTTTTACCATAGGGGGACGACCCTTGTTTGCTGGCAATTGTAACAACATTTTCTTCCAACAGTCCCTAGTATGCTTTAAATCAGCTCATTACCAGCTTCCCAGGCCTGTTCACTTTTGAAATCCCTGACAACAAAGATAGATAGATCAGCTGTTCTTCCTCGCATACTCAATCACGGTTGTAAGGCGTGATTCACTACAAATAGGGTCGTTTGCCTTCTGGTCATGGTCATTCAAAATGTACACGGAAAGCTTCGTCACCCGCTTCAGAGAAACAGACCCGAGTCGTCTGCCCTCGATATGTAACGGAACGTGAGAATTGAAAACACTCCAATCCAGGCTTTGCCAGAAAGAGTCCTTGGCCAAGATGTGGTTATCTTAGTAATCGAATCCATATGTTAA
>QMFG01017210.1:0-20315 GCA_003314545.1 Ramaria sp. MG151
GCTGCATCTTGCCATGCATATATCCTTTCGACCAGTATGTACAGAGCCAGTGCATAACCATTTTCCCAGTTCACTGCATGGTGAGTTGGTTTCTGGTATCCAAAAAGCCAACTCTCCTCCAGTTGAAATGCTGACAAGAACATCGTGTTGAGTAGGTAGAATATCAGAACCCCAAGCTATTGGGTCAACAGGAAGGATGAACTGGGGGGCAGCTGGTAATGGAAGGGAGGTGTTGGAATAGAGAATGGGCGGGCATGTGGTAGAGAGGCCTGATGGTATATGTATGTATACAATTGAAGAATCCTCTGTGATGCAGATGAGAAGTGTATGTGACTGGCAAGGAGGTAATGAGAACAAGGAGCAAAGTGCTGGAATAGAAAGAGTATATTGTGTGGCGGTCGTGTGATTTCTAATTGTCAATTGATTTTGCATATCATCAACTGTGGCAGTGGTGTTGCCTGGGTGGCCAGTCAATCGAAACACGATAAGAATTATATTCTAGGCACATACCACCATCTAGGATAGCCGCTGCACCTTTACTATGCCATCAACTGACCTGCTGCAACCGAATCGTTTCTTGACAGCCCATGACAGCCCATGCCTCACCTCCAGATGGTCATTTAACAGCTACACCTCTACTGTCCAGTGTGCGTAAAAACTTTTCAATAGATTCTTCCTCACTAGCACGGTTTTTGAAACTCTCATGATTGTTAATAGCTACACGTTCCAATCCCTGCTGCTGTAAGGGCAATCCTCCTAGCGCCCATAGGTACCTAGTAGAGGGGAAATCCAAAGATATATATATGTGTAAGAAGATACAGTGAAGGAACTCTCACCTAGTAGAGGGGAAATCCAAAGAGAAAAGCCTAGGGATCCCCACTACTAGTGAAAAAACTATATACGGCTACCTAACGCCCAACCAGGGGCACTCCTACGCGCTGTCAACCCTGCCCGACTTCTATCCCCATAAGGCACTTCGACCCTGACGAAGGTCGGATGTCGGGCCGAAGGTTTGGATCAACTATTCGAGTTCTACCCCGAGGTTGGCTGAGGTCTCGGGTGGTCCAAGGTTTCGGACTAGAGGCCCGAGACTTTGGGTTCGTGTTTGGAGGCTTCGGGTCAAGGACCCGAGGCTTCGGACCAAGGTTCCCACGCCTCGGACTTGTGCTTCGCATGTGTAGGGGCCTTGGAGATGGAGGGCTTGGTGAAAATAGGTTGTCCCCTGACAGCTGCTGGGCATTGAAGAGTGCCAAAGGTTCAAGATTATGTGTTGCAAGTGGAGGGCATGTCATCAACATCATATGAGGGATATGCATACAGATCTGTATATGTATCCACACAATCTGTAGAACCCGTAGTCCCATTGTACACCATGAATTGCAGAAGGCATGTGTCATGAGTATTGGGAAAAAAACAGGCTTCACTTAAGCCATTTGTTGGGTTCTGCAATGCAGGCTTATTTGTGTATTCTATGTAGAAGTGAGTGAAGATACCATTGTTTGTATTTTTAGTCTCAACTGCGATGGTAGTGACGGGCAAAGAAACTCCACTTAAACAAGGTGAGACATGACCCCTATTGTTCTTCTGTCACCTTCATTCAAAACTACCATGTTGTATATCCACACATTCTGTCAACTATCGCTCGATCACTCTGTCTGATTATATTTCATTCACAACCAATTTGACTTACGGCAAACTTCCGGATGTCCTTTTATGACCTTATTTTCAGTTCTCAGATGCATGTCATGTTGGAGCAATATCTGGTTTTGTTGGTCATAATTTGGTGAGCAAGAATAATTGACAGTTATGAGACTCATTGCATACATTTGTATTTTGATTCAGATGTAACTGGGTGGGGTTTACTGCATGTCGCCAGATGTTATCCTGTTGTATTTGGGCTGTTCGGTGATCCACAATGGACCAGATATGATGCAGATATGATGTGGAACTGTTAAGAACTAGATCTTAGCGGGGGCAAAGTGAGGGTTGGGACTCAATATAGAGTCGACCGAGGTTCGGAGTCGAGTTGCCGAGGAGGGCCGAGGCTCGGCGAATGAGTTGAGTGGGACTTGGCTTCAGCTTGTGTGCTGCGCCAGCTCAGAGTCCTGTCCCGTATTTCGGACGAGGCCCGAGGTCACCCGAAGTTCGGGCGTGACCCTAACGAGGGGGACGAAGGAGTGTAGAGATTAAGCAAGGTGTATTGGGGTATCTTAGTTGATATCAGAACTGACTATCATGTACATGAACGAGTAGCTTATATATGGAAGGGTTCGGGGATCGGAGACTGGATGACCGAGGTCAGGGTCGTAAGCTATGCAAAGGAGATCAAACGAGTGGGGCGGATATGAAACGTGTCTGAGGTAAACGGGGACTCGGGCCCGAAGGGCCGGGAGCTTCGGTTCGGCGGTGGGGTCTTGACAGGAACCTGTGAACACATTTGCTTCCTGTTCACAGGTTCACGGTCATAGATGGGTGACAATGTACTCATGTAACCCAATAAGTCTATTCCAGGATCTAGGATAGTCCTGAAATGATGTGCCACCTATGAAGTCATTTCAGTGTCATAAGTGGGTGATAATAGTCACACATAACCCATTAAAATTCACCTTTCTGATTCAGTTGCTGAGTGGGATGTTTCATTGACGATGAGTGGGTTAATGATCAGTCCATGGTCAGAGGGAGAGAGACTCACTTGCTTTGAATACAGGGGAAACAACCCTTTACGGAGGGTGGCAACTCATTAGCATTGAATGCAGGTGAGTATGAGGGTGCACTCACCAGCATAATGCATGCAAATACAATGGTGCACTTGCTATTACAAGAGTGCAAAGGAGGCCAGGTGATTACACAGGCAGCTGCAGCGTAGAGAGCTTGCAATGTGTAAATTAACAATGGCAGATATCCAGGACAAGAACACGGCAGACATGGTGAGTGACTTTACAAAAATGTGAGTCACTGCATTGAATGCTGGTGACACACAAGTTGGACTGCAGTGTCACTGTGCTAAACACTTGTGACATCTGAGGAGGGAAAATGAGGGGAGTGACGGATCCTGTAAGGGCAACCCTCCTAGCACCTGTAGGTACCTAGTAGAGGGGAAATCCAAAGAGATATATATGTGTAAGAAAGTACAGTAAGGGAACTCTCACCTAGTAGAGGGGAAATCCAAAGAGAAAAGTCTGGGGATCCCCACTACTAGTGAAAAAACTATATACGACTATCTAACGCCCAACCAGGGGCACTCCTACGCGCTGTCAACCCTGCCCGACTTCCATCCCCATAAGGTACTTCGACCCTGATGAAGGTCGGATGTTGGGCCGAAGGTTCGGATCAGATGCTCGGGTTCTTCCCCGAGGTTGGTGGAGGTCTCGGGTGGTTTGGGGTTTTGGACTCGTTGCCCAAGACTTCGGGTTCATACTTGGAAGGTTCGGGTCAAGGACCCGAGGCTTTGGACCAAGGTTCCCGTGCTTCGGGCTTGTGCTTCGCATGTGTAAAGGCCTTGAAGGTGGAGGATTTGGCGCAGATGGGTTGTCCCCTGACATCAGCCCCCTCTGAGAGTGCTGCGTCCTTGAAGCATGAGCCATAATGGAGTTGAATGCCATTGAGCGGACCCTCCGAGGTGCTCCGGAGTGTGTTTGGTAGAACTCTTGGATTTTGTCTGGGGATGAGACATCCGTTTCCGAGACCCAAGTGTTCTCCTCATACCCTTCCCATTTGATCAGGAACTGTAGTTGACCTCTATGAAACCGACTATCGAGGATTCGTTCCACTACATAGTGTTCGGCCCCATCTACGATTTTGGGTGGAGGCGGTGGTTTGGATTTCCGACCAGGAATGGGGTCTTCGGGTGCTGGGAGGAGTTTGACAACGTTGAACACCGGGTGTAGTCGAGCCATTGACTGTGGTAATTGGAGGCGATACGTGTTGCATCCAACTTTTCGTTGGACGACATATGGCCCGAGGTAGCGGTGCGTGAGCTTCAGTGACGGTTGGGTCGTCCGAACATCTGAAGCATCTAGGAAGACTTGGTCGCCCACCTTGTATTCTGGAGCTGGGGTTCAGCGTTGGTTGTAGTACCGAGCCATGTCATCCTTTGCTTTGGCTAATGCTGATTTGGCCTCTTCTAACGACTTCTCCATTCAGTCTTTGAACTCGTTCACTGTCTCCATGTGGGATTCGGGCTATCTCGGTTCGAATCCCATGCATGGATGTCGGCCTGTGTCCAGCATGAAGGGTGTCTCCTGGGTCGCAGAGTGTACATGGTTGTTATATTGAAACTCTGCAAGAGGGAGGAGCTTGTCCCAATCATCTTGGCATTCATCCACAAAGATCCGAAGGTACTGCTCTAATTCTTGGTTAACGTGTTTGGTCTGCCTGTCGGCCTGTGGGTGATAAGCTGTAGTGGCTGCAAGTTTGATACCAAGTAGTCGGTACAGTTCTCGCGTGAATTCCGAGACGAATTGGGGACCTCGGTCAGAGACGATCTGCCTCGGCAGTCCATGCAGCTTCCAGACATGCATGAGATAGAGCTGAGCAGCTCCTAATGCTGTGACCGTAGTGTTGGTCGGAAGAAAATGGGCTCGTTTGCTTACCGAGTCCACTACATTCATGACCGCATTGAACCCTTGGGCCTCCGGGAGTTCGACAATGAAGTCGACGCTAATTGTGTCCCATCGGTGCTCGGGGATCAGTAGTGGCTGGAGTTCGCCCATTGGTGCGCTCCTTTGTGCCTTAGTGCGAAGGCATAGGTCACAGGTCTTCACATACTGTCCAATGTACCTGGACATCTGTGGCCACCAGTAGTTCCGAGACACAAGCTCTAATGTCTTCCACCTCCCTGCATGCCCAGCTACTCGGGTGTCATGATGTTGGAATACGATATGCCACCAAAGTTCGGGGTCGTTTGGTACGTAGGCTTTCCCCCAAAACAGCAGTAGACCGTCTCGTTCAGACCACTCCGAAGCCCTCACAGTGCGTGAGTGTCCCTTCTGAAGCTCCGAGACAACCTTGGTCACTGACTCCTCCTTCTCCCCATCTTGGGTCATCCTTCGGATATCCCGAAGTATGTCTCGTTCCTCACCTACAGCAGTGAGTCCTTCGAGGGCCCAAATAGTGAAGAGCTCGGGTCGGAGTAAGGTTTGGTCTTCGTTGTCACTCGCTCCAGACCTGTGGTCAGGCCTTCAGGACAAGGCATCGGTTTTCCCCATCGTTCGGCCAGGCCTGTGGTGGAGTGTGAAATCAAAACAGGATAGGTACAACGACCATCGAGCTTGTCTTTGGTTGAGCTTCTTTGAAGTTCGGAAGTACTCTAAATTCTTATGATCTGTCCAGATCTCGAATTTGAGTTGGGCTCCTTCTAGAAGATGCCTCCATTCCTCTAGGGCTCGGATTATGGCCAGCATCTCTTTGTCATGAATCTCATAGTTCCGTTCCACCAGGCTGAGGCTTTTGGATAGGAAGGCTATGGGGTTCCATTTGTCATCCTCGGATTGTTGAGAGATGACTGCTCCTGTTGCGAAGTCAGAAGAGTCGGCCTCCACTCGGTACATCCAAGTGTCATCTGGGAATGCCAGGACTGGAGCCGAGGTGACGAGTTCCTTGAGCTTGTGAAACGCTGCATCCTTGGGTTCGCCCCACTTCCAGGTATCTCCTTTCTTGGTCAGGTCAAAGAGAGCTCGGGCATGGTGTGAGAAGTCCTTGATGAATCTTTGGCAGAAGTTCGCAAACCCAAGAAAGGCTTGCACTTCCTTTCAGTTCTTCGGAGTTGGCCATTCTGTAACTCCCTCGACCTTCACCGGATCCATCTCGGCATGTCCCTCGGAGATGATGAGTCCGAGGTACTCGATGGACGTACGCTCGAACTCGCACTTCTCGGGTCAGAGACAGAGCCCATGCTCTCGGAGTCTCTCCATTACTCTTCTGACTACGACCCTGTGCTCAGCGATAGTCTTAGAGAAGATGAGGATGTCATCTAAGTACACACAGACTACCCCTTCCATGATGAGGTCTCAGAAGATGTCATTCATCATCATCTGGAAGGTGGCTGGGCTATTGGTCAGTCCGAAGAACATCACCCGAGGCTCAAACAGGCCTCGGTTGGTTCGGACAGCTGCCTTCCACTCGTCCCCTTCTCGGATCCGAACATTATTGTACCCCCACTGAACATCAAGTTTGGTGAAGTGCTTTGCACCTTGGAGTTGGTTGATAAGCTCAGGGATGAGAGGTATCGGGTATCGGTTTTTAACCGTCATAGCGTTTAGGGCTCGGTAGTCCTGTACAAGTCTGAGTGCTCCATCTTTCTTTTTGATAAAGAAGACCGGCGAGGCCATCGAGGATTTTGATGGTCGGATCTTGCCCGAGCGAAGGTTCTCTTGCAAGAATTCGTCCAGCTGCGTCTGCTCATTTGGAGATAGGGGGTACACCTTGCAATTAGAGGGCTTTGCGCCCGGCTCTAGCTCAATGGCATGGTCCCAGATCCGTTGACCTGGCAGGGTGTCAAAGGAGTCCTTGGAAAAGACGTCTTCAAAGTCTCGGAGGTACTCTGGGATTTTGGATGAGGCCCGATGGTGCTTATGATGAGCCTTGGCTAGCCTCTGAGACATAGTTTGGGTAGCTCGAATCTCATGAAGGGCCAGTCGAGTGGAACACAGAGCGGTTGGTCACCTGGTGAGAGCTGATCATCTGGTCCTAACTCGGGGATAAGGTCCGAAGCTTCGGACTCAGAGTCCAAGACCTCGGTCCAATGATCCGAGACTTCGGTCTCAGAGTCTCGGACTTCGGACTCTTTGCTGGTGAGGTCAGGCATTGGTCCAGCTCGGCAAGCTCGGATCCTGCGTTCTGCTCTCCAGGCTTCCTTCCATTCCTTCTTCACTTCAGTCCGGCACATGTGACACTTGTCCGGACATCGGCTCATGGTGATCTTCCAAGTCTGCCAGTTAATCTCCGGGTTATGCTCCACCAACCAAGTGTATCCAAGTAGCAGGTCTTGTCTCCCAAGGTTGGTGACCGCAAACGATGTTCGCTCTGAATGACTCTACTCGGAGAATGGCATCTACTATCTCTGTTATAGCACCAGCATCGTTGGGGGATCCATCCACATTATACACTGGAATGGGGCATTGGAGCCTCCGAGTCGTGGTTCGGTTATGTTCCACGTAGCTTCGGCTCATGAACAGTCCGATTGCTCCACTGTCTATGAGTGCCAGAGCCGACATCACTTCGCCCGTGTTGGTGGTCTGAACTTCCACCTTGATTGAGAGGGATTTTGGATTGGCGGTGGAGGCGACAATATATTTCTTAGGGAGTCGCAACTCCCACCATTGGCGAGAAGGGGGGAGGGTTTCTTTGGGTACGGCTATGATGGATTCTTTTGTCTGTGAGGTGGGGGAATTTACTTCACCCTCGTTTTCAAGACAGGAGAATCTATTATGTACAGGCAGTGGGGGCACACTATTCACCCACTGCGGCCTCCAAAATCCTCCAAGGAATCTGCCTCCAGGTTTCCCTTGGGTCTCGGTTCGGACTTAGGGTCTGTGATTTCGGATACGTCTGCCAGCGCTAACAACTCTGGTAGGAGCTCTAGTTTTTCCTCTGTAGTCATGGTTCGGACATTGTAGCTCTGAGGGCAATCTCGAGAGTAGTGACCCGTCTGATGGCATCGGTAACATGTGACCGAGGGGTCGCTTCGGTTCCTCGCCCTGTCTATATCCATAGGCATTGGGCCGTCTTTCGTTTGGGCTGAGAATGCCTTTGGAACTTCGGAGGGTACTTTTGGGATGTTCTGAGGTTGGGCCAAAATATCGGGCAAGTTGAAGTAAGGCCTTCCGACAATTGAAGCAGACTTCGGGGGTTCTGTTCGGGTGTGGACCTTCGTTGTGTTTTGGTTGGATTCCATAAATGCCTCATTTGCCTCTCAGTTCCAAGCTACCCTTTGGGCTGCTTGGAACCACTTCTCAGGTTCATTGATGTCTGGCATTCGATCTCCAAGCGTCGCCACTCAGTTCTGGATGGCGGGATCAAGGCCTTTGCGGAATTTGATCACGATGGTCTTATTGTCTGAGTACTCAGCCATCTCTATCAGTTCTGAGAATCGGTCTATGTAGTCTTCGACCGAGTCTTTCCCTTGATACCAGCTCATACCTTCCAACTTTGTAAGTGCCGAGACTTGTTCATTCCTTGGGCAGAAGTTTTCCTCCAAGGACCTTTCAAACTCTCTCCAGTCCGAGTATTTGGCTCTTTGAGTTCTGCGTTCGGTCCGCATCACTTCGTTTGAAAAACGAGCCGCTCAGCCAGTTTTGAGGAAGGACAGGGCCCAATGGATTTGAACTTGGTCATTCGGGAAGTCTCCTTTACAAATCTGGAAGTAGAGCCTACAGGAGTTGAGGAATGCGTGCCCATTGTTTTGGTCTCCATCAAAATCCGAAGGAAGGGCTGGCCGAAGGCTTCTCCCCATGCTCCCCACATTTGGGTCTTCGGGATTATCCCATGAGTCCGTGTTAGGTCTCGGGTTTGGTTTGGGGCTCATCGGTCCCTCTTGTGGATCGATCTCCAGTTTTGCAAGAATAGATTTTAATGCTAACTGAATAGCATCGGTCTTCATCCGGTTCGCTGACAACTCCTCTTCCACAGCTCGGAGATGGTCTTCTGACATATCCATCTCAAGTAAGGAAGGAGGGTCCGTTTGGCGTTTGGAGTTGGGTGTTCCAATGATAGAGGAGGGGTAATCAGGTGCAGTGTGTATGGGAGAGGTTGCGTCCTCCAAGTCGCTATCCTCGATTCCGTAGTTACCTATTTTGGTAATTGCACTCTGACCACCGGTCCTTCTCTGGAGACTTTTCTACTGTAAGGGCAACCCTCCTAGCACCCGTAGGTACCTAGTAGAGGGGAAATCCAAAGAGATATATATGTGTAAGAAAGTACAGTAAGGGAACTCTCACCTAGTAGAGGGGAAATCCAAAGAGAAAAGTCTGGGGATCCCCACTACTAGTGAAAAAACTATATATGACTATCTAACGCCCAACCAGGGGCACTCCTACGCGCTGTCAACCCTGCCCGACTTCTATCCCCATAAGGTACTTTGACCCTGACGAAGGTCGGATGTCGGGCCGAAGGTTCAGATCAGATGCTTGGGTTCTTCCCCGAGGTTGGTGGAGGTCTCGGGTGGTTTGAGGTTTCGGACTCGTTGCCCGAGACTTCGGGTTCGTACTTGGAAGGTTCGGGTCAAGGACCCGAGGCTTCGGACTGAGGTTCCCGTGCTTCGGGCTTGTGCTTCGCATGTGTAAAGGCCTTGAAGGTGGAGGATTTGGCGCAGACGGGTTGTCCCCTGACAGATCCTAGGATGGGAGTCACTGTGTTGAACGCTGGTAATATGGAATGTAGAACAAGGAAGAGGGAAGTCACTGTGTAGAACGCTGGCAAAAGGTTAAGGAGAAGGGAAGTCACTGCATACAACACTGGTGACTGACGATGACGGTGGCTGCAAGTAAGTTTAGGGGGTGGTGTCGGACTCCAATCCACAGGCATTTTTGGGGCGGAGTCACTGCGTTGAACGCTGGCAACAGGTTAAGGAATAGGGAAGTCACTGTGTACAATGCTGGTGACTGACGATGACGGTGGCTGCAAGTAAGTTTAGGGGGTGGCGTCAGACTCTGGACCAAGGGAGGTGGACCAAGGAAGAGGGAAGTCGCTGCGTAGAACGCTGGCGACAGGTTAAGGAATAGGGAAGTCATTGCATACAACGCTGGTGACTGACGATGACGGTGGCTGCAAGTAAGTTTATGGGGCGGCATCGGACTCCAATCCATAGGTGTTTTTGGGGCGGAGATCAAAAATATTTGAAGGTGTAGTGGTCTACACTGATGGGCCAGTCTGGCCTCGCTAGACATAAGCTCCTCAGTTCTCGACCGCTGACCGCATATATCTAACATCACCTTATAGTCATAGCTAACTCCTTTGGGTCATTTACATGTGGTTTCCTCTGTGAGCTATCTTCCTATGTACATGCCCTGAAGCTTCCCTCTTTTTTCCTCCCATCATAGACGCAGCTGAATGATTGTAGTGGCGTATATTGGGTCGTGTCACCTTGCGCTTGCCTTAAGTTCGATGTTACCCTGCATCGTGATTTCTGGCAGTATCATGAACATTTTCAGTAACAAGTATATGCAGTACGTTTGTTTATTTCTTAACTTCCCTTTAAACCCATTTTTTTCTTTCGTGAAATTCGATGTTGTTCTTTCAACAGGCCTTCCAACTACATTTATCATTCGGGCCAGAATTACTTCATTTTTGCAGCCGACTTCTATTCTCACATGTTTTGTATCCTGTTCGACATTCCTAGTTCAGCTGCTTTCCATTTCTCCTTGCACCCACCAAGCAACTCATTACTAATGCTTTCTCATTTCCCAGATTGAGCCAACATTTTGTCGTGGAAGCCAGCACGCTTGCAGAGGAAGTGATTTCAACCGTTCGCACAGCCCAGGCATTTGGGATGCAGGGGAAACTTACAGCCCTTTGTGACGATCGCATCAGGGCTGCATTGGCTGTGGATTCGAAGGCGGCTATATGCCATGGTGGGTAACAAGCTTGTTTTCTCTTTTTTCCAATCATAACATTCTATCCCACATTCTTCCCTCTTTTACTCACCTTTTTGGCATTTCACCAAGGGGATACATTCTTTTGACAACTGTCCCTTTTTGTTTTTGTGTTTTAGGTGTAGGGCTCGGCATGTTCTTCTTTGTGATCTAGTCTGCATATGCACTGGCATTCTTGTTCGGAGTGATGCTCATCAACCGCGGCGAGGCAAATGCAGGAACCATTTATGCCTTCTTGGCTATCTTTATTGGATCTTTTTCGCTTACATTTGTGGCACCTGAAATGCAGGGTATGTAACCTCCCCTGCCCTTCTTCTCTCTTCCTCTCTCCTCTGTCATCCACATTATCAAAAATGCCCCAATCCCCCAATACCGAGCGCGAACTAACCCCTTCTTCCCCTCTCCGCAGTTATATCCAACACCCGCGGTGCTGCTGCCAAGCTCTTTGCAACAATTGACCGCATCCCCAACATCAACAGCGCTTCCCCTGAGGGTCTCAAGCCCACCAACATCATTGGCTGTGTTGAGTTTGACCATGTTAAATTCAACTATCCGAGTTGCCCGAATGTGCTGATCGACAGGGACTTGAGTATTGTGTTTGAGGCGGGAAGGACAGCAGCACTAGTGGGGGCTAGTGGGTCTGGGAAAAGGTGAGGGTTTGGTATTGCTAGACTAGGCTTGGTTGGTGTCACTTTTATGGAGTGCTGACGTTTTTTTTTGATTGCCTCTTTGTTCTAGTACTATCGTGTCTCTCTTTGAGTGGTTCTATGATCCCCTCTCTGGGACTGTGAGGCTTGATGGAAACAATCTATGGGACCTCAATGTTGAGTGGCTACGTGGTCAGATCGGCTTAGTGTCTCAGGAGCCAGTGCTGTTTGTAACAACTGTCGAGGAAACGTAGGGAATGGGCTTGTCACAGTGGGAACATGCACAAGAGGAGAATTATCTGTTAAAAAATGTCTGAACGGCGCTTGTAGCGCTAGCAGTTTGGTCATTATGCGTGTGTACACATGTACTGACATGCGCGATCACGTGACTTGACACCATCTTCCCCCACCCCAATGAGGCCAGCGACATTTTTTCTATTTCGGACCAGGCACTCAGCGAACGCTACCAGTTCGTCGAAGAGGTCCGTTTTTCGTGTTGTTTACCGCGTTGTCCAATGTAGATCAGTTTTGTGAATTGGTGCAGTGTATGGCTATGCCATCCCAAGGACAATGATGGTCAACCCATCCGCGATGGCGGCGTCGCCAATGTTCATGGCGTTGGAAAGGTGGTGGTCAAGCTTGTACATTGGAGTAAGATCCCTACTACTGCTGCCAGAGTGAGGTCATCATTGTAAGTCCATCATTCTCCGGGCACATGTCAGATGCGCTCATAGTTCCTGGCTTTCAGATGGAACGAGATGAAGGTCAGCTCTCTGGCATTTATCTTCCACCCAGTCATGCTCACTATCGCCGCAGATCATACGCTCGTTCAATGGAACACGTCCAGTCTTACCCCCATCAGCAGACAGTGCTGTGCAAGAAGTATTTACTCTGTTTGTCCCCTCTGTGATTCATCATAATATCTATCCTCGTTTACTGAGGATCAGCTTTGGCGACGCTGATGCGACTGTCAGACATGCAAGAACTTCCTGGAGCTCGCATTGTGCAGTTACTATAACGGTGATGTGTTTCATCGTATCATCCTCATCAGCTACCTGCATCCAGAGAGACCTGATAGACCATAATTCGAAAGCACCCCAAAAGCTATATCTCAATCAGCTTAAAAAACCCAGCATGCTGCATTAAAGATCTGTGGGAGGTACTCAGGGCCCAACTTTTGAAGATAGCTGGTTGGGCCCAGCTTATCGCTTATGAATTCTTCGTTTGCACTCAACCTGTGGGAGATAAATAAAAGGCTAGAATTTTGCTAGACCACTGACTCATGAAGGAGGGAAAGTGCCTTGTCGTGCATGTGCTTCCCATGGTACAGAAAGATGAGCTCGGAAAATTTCTGTTTGATGTAAAGTCAAAAATTCTGTCAAGCTCATGTCTCTTACCTGTCTGCTGCAAAGCACCTGCTCCACTTCCAATACTTTGCACCAGTTGGATATTCGACATAACGGCCCCTTCATTATTTGGCGTGCTCTTACAGAGAACCAGGACTTCATGGTTCAGGGTGATGATCCAACTCCCACTGGCCACGGAGGGACAAGCATCTCTATTCGTAACGCTTACCCCCCGTAGAGGCTATGCTTAACAGTTTACTAATAGATGCTGGTGCAGCTTAATGACCCTATGTCTGAACAGGAATAACTCAAGTCAGAGCTGAAAAGGCTGCTTGATCACCCATCACTGAAGCTGCCATAATCATGCTCTCGAATAATGGGGCATCTTATCACCAATGGAAGTTCTATCCGATTATCAGATCAGCCTCGTCTTGAGTCTCTGCTTTATAAACTTGCCAACAACCCGAAAACATGCATCTCTATCCACAGTGACATGAACAGTATTTCTGTTACAAAGGTTCACATGCCCAACAATGTTAATCATTCCCATCTTTTAAAACGCAAATGGAGCAACTCTGCTGAGGTACACAAAGACGGTTTGAACACATACAACGGAACACGTCCAGTCTTAACCCTGTCAGCAGACAGTGCTGTGCAGGAAGTATTTACTCTCTTACAGAAAGGGACTACATGTGCTAAGCTACTCACAGAGCAGGTGGGCGAGTTTTCTGGGACACAAATTATTAAGTCACAGCTGATTCTTTGATAGCACGGCTCGATGAAGGGCAGATTTGAACCCATTTGTGAACATATAATCAAGGAGTCATGCGCCAAAGCACAACTTGATTCTAGCTTGCCTCACAGCACAGCCGTATACAAGAACGTAGGTCATGATGCTTCCTCTCAATGTACAAGTATTTAGAAGATAATGTTTTGGTTTGAAGATCCACTTCTGACCATTGATTCGACCGCATACCAACTATGGGCAGCATTTGTCCGTAAAATGATATTGTGACTTGTATATATTGAAATGTAGTCCCATACAGCAAGGCTGAGATACATCCTGAGCTGCGATTCGTTGGTGTGGGTGTGTGGATGCATCTCAGCCTACTATGCTGTGTGTCAATGAAATTTTGAAGGTGTACTTGCAATGGCAAATTTGGGACCAAACACCAATGGGACCAGTATCAAGTAAGCCAAATCCATATTGTCATCAGTCTTCTACTCAATTTTACTCATGTCTAGACTCGTTTTACGTTGCTTGGCTTCAAGCTGATCATTTGTACTCAATAAAGCAGATGAAGTCCTCAAGTTTGTATCCCCTTTAGGAGTCCCAAGATGACTGGCAAGATTGCTTCTTGTGAACACAGTTTGTCGATTTCACTCGTCATCAGTGTCTACAGGTCTATCCCGTGCCATCAACCGGGGCCCTTCAACATGGCTCATTTGAATTATGCGCCTGTTACAAGACTTGTTTGCAACAACAGCTAGCCATCACAGGTCTATGAAACCCAAATCAGAAGATGTCAATATCAACTGCCCTAAAGCCAGAGGTCCACTTTCAAAGAAATCCCCTGTGATAATTTGGCCCTTGATGATTTGCATCACTAATATACTTGCAATCTTGGGCTGGTCACAAGAGTTCACTTGCAGTCTTCCTGTGTTTTTTAGTGGAAACTTTATGATTTTCTTCCCATGATACCATATTGGTACTCGAGAGAACCCAGAACTTTAGGAACTTCCTTGCCTGACTATTGCATCCAGATTATCAGCATACTATTTGGCTTGAAGAGCAAACTTGTCCTCAACTCTAAGGATGGGAAGGAATGATGCATGATTGTCATCTCTGACAGAAGATGCTGGTTTCTCAATTGGCATCTTTGCCTATGTAGTTGACAGGCTCATCAATCATATCGTAGGTGACATGACACTAATGAGCTGGTACCTGCTAGCTTATGCCAATGCCTTGATCTCAATTCATGTACCTGACCCTTTTCCCCGTGGAAGCTCAGTTGAGCAAGCCCTTGTAATGCTGAAACACTCATTCTTGTTAATGCACCTGGCTGGGAAAAACATCAACTTCCTTCAATCAGTTCACACTGTGAAACATTGCTACTTCATATCTCAAGCTGATGGAACCAATTGAGTGGAATATTTCCACCAAAGTGAACCCTTTATGCTGCTTGTAGAGGGAGTTCTGGGTTATGATCATGGAAGCTACCCAGGCTCTATTGAGCTGATGTCCACACACCTCAAGTATATTGGAGATAAGACAATGATAGAGTGAGCAGAGTTTCAAAACTCAAGCTATCAAACAGCATCACACCAGTAAGTCTGGACTGAACAATATACAATCCCTGGAAGGTCTGATTTAAGCAATATGCAGAACAATATTTCTCACCAGATAATTTTCTGGAGAAGTCTGACCCTGGGTCTACTCTAGAGATCTGTTGCTCAATGAAGAACCCATTGTAATTTATCACCCGACATGTGAGAGATTTGAAACTGGAGAGAGGTCTTGACTTGACTAGAACCTGAAGCATCCTTTGACTCTCTAAGGAGTTACTTCCAAATCAAGAACTAAACTTCCTCCATCAAAATTGGGTTGCAAAGCATGGATCACTTACTCTGCTTGTCTGCTTCAGAGGGTTTCTTGCCAAGCTGTCAATCGCTGACATTCAATTCATAAATACCTTGGTGGTAACAACATCTTCTCAAATCCTCTCTCCCTGGAGCTGCCCCCTTACATCTTTATCATGGGATTTTGATTTGTTGTCAGGGCAGACTCTGCACATCCTGATATGTTGTAGGATCCCATTTCTTTATGATGCCTGCACCAACTCCATTCTTGGATGGAAAACATGCTATTTTTGGTTGAGTCAATACCAGGATTCATGTGCTTCAGCGATTGAGAGCTGTAGCTACCAACACCCAAGACAGGTGAGTATCTTACAGATTTCTGTAGATTGTACCAGCCTCATGTCACTTTGCAGGCCCAAAGAAGAGATCAAAATACACCAGACTCATGTGACTTAGATTAACCATTGTCGTATGTAATTTGCTTATGACTCTGATGTTTTAGATGCTGTTTGACTGGTGAAATGGGCAACAGAAGACAGTGGGTCTATAAGTAAATTCCCTGCAATGATATAAGAGAAATAATGTTTCAACTATCAAGTCACCAAACTCTATGTACTTTGGCTCCAGATGAATACTGGTATGTAAGCTGTCCCCTTACCTTCAAGAGTTAACAAGGATGGCAGTGAGTTCAGGTAGAACTTCTGATATGACTTCAAGACTCCTGTTCCCATGTTGTGCCTCATATGAGGAGGGTGTCAGAATCCAAATAATAGTGGTAAATATTATGGATGAATGTTGTGTTAGTAAATGTATTCGGAAATATTCCTAATGATAACAGAATGGTTTTGGAAAGTGAATAGAAATCCTACAGTAAAAGCGAATGGCTTTCGGAACGTCTGCAAATAAAGTGCATAGTTCTGAAGAGACAGAGGTTCCAAAAGGATTCTATCTCGTGGATTGAATGAACTTTGCAGTTCATGTCGATTACAGCCAATGATCTTACATTTCTTGAAGTGGATTTAACTAATAAAAGTGGAACTGGAGTGCTTACTCAAAAAATATAAAGTTGTTGTTGAAGGTGAGTTGAGAGTGAGTTGGCAAGTGTGAGTAGAAAATCAAGTTGACATACAATAATTGAACTAGGGAACATACATGCAAATGTGCTAGCTATATACTGAACCATTCGGAAGGAAGAGCGAATGGGAATGAGTCCGTGATGGTTGGAAAGTAGCTAAGGCACATGTATACTAATTAAAGGCCATAGAAAACAAAGAACAAGGCAAGTAGGAAAATTGTGAATGCAGAAAAAGATTAACGAACCATCAATAACTCTTGAAACATGTTTCCGAATCGTATGGCTTTTCGGGTAGAGATAGCCATACCCAAGTCTTTCGGAGAGTCATTATGAGAGTCTAGAACGTTCATATCACCAGGTCTGATGATATGGCATGTCATCGCAAGCTCTGAATGAATATGAATAACTCAATCCATAATTTTGTGGTGAAAGATGGGGATAGTGATGGGGATAGTCAGGGTGCTTCTTTTCTAAAAAAAGAATATGATTGGACCTGACCAATGATTGTTTCACAGGGAGTATTTTACTAGATGGAGTTTTGAGTCGAAATGATAGATAAAAGAGTTGTTGGATAAAGTTGATGGGAATGTGGACAAGTTGCTTTGGACTTCGGACGAGATGCTTCGGAAGGATTTGTTTGGGACGAGGGCGATGTGAATGTAATGCCCAAATTGTGATCGTGACAGAGGGTTATGCAGCTGGACTGTTCCCTTGACTCAATGCCTGCCTGTACTCCCATGAACAGCTTGTCTGATGAACTCCCCTTCAAACCTGTACTTTGGCAGGGCTCTTGGACAGGTTTCCTTTGTCAGGAGTGGCTTTGACAAGCAATCTCATGCGAATGTTCTCTCCCATGGACCCCCAGATGTGGAGCCTAGATGTGGTATAGACTGGCTGGGCTAGACAATGTCTCTATACATAATGTATGTGCCTTGCTAATGTGTTACTACCCATTATGTCACCCACTGCTGCTATTATATGGAGGTTTATTACTAACTACAGCCAACAATAACACTGGACAACTACAACACCCCACATGTAATCTCTTGATATGCAATCTTCCACCTTGATTAGAGCATCATGGATAGTAACCAATGCAGCTTGTTCTTTGCCAACCCCCCAACATCACATTCATTGTCCCTTCAACTTATGTATTTAATGAGAAGGGATTTAGGGGGGTATGTCTAATATATCAGCTTATGATAGGATACTGAACTTCATTTATTTATAGCTCTAGTTGTGCTGCCTTTCTACAATATACACCATATGAACCTGTCTTATCCTTTTTATACACAATAGCAAATACAAGTACAATTATTAATGATCAGTAAAGACTGCTGAAAGTGCAAATATAAATCACATGGTACATTTTCATATATCTCAATATATTTGTGAGTATAAAACTGGCAGCCGGATTCTTACATTTTCATATACCTCAATATATTTGTAAGTACATAACCTGAATTATCCATGGATATATATAACCCATTATTAAGGTAAAGCAACATGAAAACCCATGTGTTGATACAAACATAGTATTTATTAATCATCTTCTACTCTTCTGGTGGTAGTATTCACTGCTATTAGTGATCTTGAAGGCATCCAAAACCAAATACTTGCCTTGGTAGCATAAATGTATAAGCTATGCAAAGAAAAAAACAAGAGAAATTTCTGGGAGGGTGGGGAGGGGGAATCGGACCTGCCGTGCAAAGCATCAGCCCACTTCCACAAGTAAGATAATCTAAGCGAAAAATTCATTCTAGCGTGGGGATGCGCTGATGTGAAAGCAAAGTGTCAGCACCTAAAGTTCGCATACACTGACGTGGACCTGTAGATAGAGAGATAGCACAAACTTAACGGTTTTGAGATAGTTGTTGGATCCAATGTATCACTTGAATTGATGACGAACGGCTGGTGACGATTTGTGAACTGTGCAAGTGTTGTAGAGATATCAAGCAAGAGATGGAGAATATATCAGACTTGTGGAGATTTTACTGCCTTAGATTCTGACGAGAATTACAAGCGTATTTAAGGAAAAAGGTAGCTAGTGTTTGTCCATTGTGTTTCCAAGAAGAATAATGGGGCAATGGAGCGATTCTGGAGTTGCAGTCTACATGAGGGGTGAAATGCACAAAAATGTACTAAGAACTGTCTGAAGCATCTGAAACTGATCTGCATGCTATGGGAATTATAGATCATGCAATTAACTAACATATTCAACCAAAAGAACAAGAAAAAAGATGAGAAAAAATTCTGAAACTCCATTTCAAAGCTCTGGGCACTTGTTTAAATGAAATGAAAGTGATTGGCTTTGTTCGGGGATCAGTGATGATAGGGGTGAGTGGAAATAGAAGTTGCATTGTCATATATGCGTTTGGAAGTGTTTCAGAGCCATGTGGGGCTCGATCGGTGGCTATTCAAGCCTGTTCGTGTCCGAAGCGCATATATGCACATGTTTGTGCTTGCATGGCCTTGGGGATCATTCGCTGAGTGATTCTAAAAATATAAACAAAGCATATTCTAAAGCCTAAGGCTTTGAATTGACATCAATAGCATTTTTGTGTTGTTTTTGTGTTTTATTCTAGACAGCGCCTCTGATGCATCAGTGGATTACATAATGCAATGTTCACGCAATAAGTGGATAAATAATAACAGTCCCAACATTATTTCTGCCTATGTTCTGATCTAGTTCTTAACAGAAAGTGGATTCGAGAAAACAATGTGTAGAGCCAGAATCTACTAAAGCTTTAAAAGGAGTGTTTAGAATAGTATCAGAAGACAAATTAACTACAAGAGACATAGGACTAAAAAGAGCAGAATTATTAAGTCTAACCTCTATGTCAGCACGTTCAGGGTCAACGCAACCCTTGGGACATGCAGAGGCCAAAGGGTTGCAAATTAGTTTTTTGCCTTGGGGACTGTAGCTGGAGATTCAGCTTTGGTCTCTGAGGGCTTGTTAGCTGCCTGCGCCACTCAAGCCTTGGCTGTGGCTCTCAGACACACACTAGCTTTGTGGTCCATGCTGCCACAGACTAGACACAAGTTCAGGTCAAAGTGACACTGGCATTCTTGGGGGGTAAGCTTGCCATCGGGCCCAAGCTTACCCAAAAGGTCTGGCACCTTTGGCTGAGGCACAGGGGGCTTCACAGCCTCTTTGCCTTTGGCTGAGGTACCTTGCAGTGCCTTTGGGGTTGTGTTTGGGGCTGGGGCAGCTGATTTCTCAGTTCAGGGTTCAGCCTTTGATGATGACTGGGTTGTCTTGTGAGCAAGCTCACCTCAATGTTCCCAGTAGCATTGGACAATCTGTTGAACCAAATCTCAGAGCTTATCCAGGGCGCAGGGTTTGTCAAAATGAATCATCTCGTCTTTGATTTGCTTTGGGAGGGTGAGATAGGCCTTCTGAAGCAACACTTGGTCATTGTAATTGATGAGCAAGGCAAGGTGATAGAATTCAACAAAAAACTTGGTGGCCTTGTGGCTGTCCTTCATCACGAGGGTCTCAAGGTCTACTTTGGCATCCGTGACTGCATCATATGGGGCAAAGCTGATCATGAGTTCCTCGGTGAAACTATTGTAAGGTAGAGGTCACCAGGAACAGGCACCCCTTACATAAGCATGAAGCTCTTTTTTTTTCAAAATTGCTACTAGACATTAGGAGAGGGATAAAATACAAATTTAGCTCCTAGAATATGTTTAGTATATTGCTTGCTAAGACTCATTGCAGAGACTTTAGAAAAAAAAAACACAAAACTGAGTGACTAGTAGCAATTTTAAGGTCAAAATATCAAAAAAAAATATATATATAATTCCTGTGCAAATGTGGCACTTTTTCATTTTTCACGAAGAGAATTTTGCAGGTCACATGGTCATTAGCTGAGGTCACATGACCTCAGCTCCTCAGCTATCAATCACGTAAACAGTCTTTGGTATGGACAGGATTAATAAGAAATGAAATAGAGATTTTTATTTTTTTTATTTTATTTTATTTGAAGTGTTTTTGATGTTTTGTTCAAATTTGTTTGAGGCGGCTCTTAAGCGCCTAAAGTGTAATCTAAGCGAGATATAAATTCTAGCGCGG
>QMFG01017220.1:0-12779 GCA_003314545.1 Ramaria sp. MG151
TAGAACCCAAGGAAAGGAAGGCATTGGCATAGGAGAGCAAAATTAGATGAAAAAAGCAAAAATAAGGGATAGAGACTCACCTATGCTCTTGGAACTCAAAGCAAAGATAGCACTGGCATTGGAGAACAAAAATAGATGTAAAAAGCAAAAAAGGACATACAGAGACTTACCTATACTACCAGAACCCAAGGAAAGGAAGGCATTGGCATGGGAGAGCAAAATTAGGTGAAAAAAGCAAAAATAAGGGATAGAGACTCACCTATGCTCCTGGAACTTAAAGAAAGGAAAGCACTGACATAGCTGAAAGCAAAATAAAAAACTAAGGAACTCACCTAAAGAACTAGGAGGGCAGGAGTGATCCAAATCTGAAATAAGTCATTTGGTGGAAAAAGCAAAATAAAAGCTAATAATAAGCTCATCCAAAGATCAAGGGACCGATAGAGGATGTAACAGAGGGCAAGGAGTAGAGATAATATCTAGAATGTATTAGATGGAAGAAGTAAAAATAAAAGACCAGTGAACTTATCAAGGAACTAGGAGGGCAGCAGTAATCTAAATTAAGAAACAGAGATTAGGTGAAAAAAGCAAAATAAAAGACAATAAGCTTACCTGAAGATCAAGAGACCAACCGAGGAGAGGGAAAGGAGCAGAGAAGAGATCTAGGGTGAGAGACATATTAGAGGAAGATAGTGAAAAGAAGGGTCACTGGGACTTAGGGCTCTGTTTGGATAGGGATAGCACTTAACGACACCGGCGCTCCCGGACTTGAAACTCAGCTTAATGACAAAGCAATTAGAAAAGCACACCCACAGGGACCACAATGCTAATAAGAAAATATAATGAAATATTTGTTATAATTATTTTACATTTTGTTTTTATTTTATTTTATTTTTGTTCAAGTTCTTCAGTGCAAGCCTTAAGTGCTTGTTTGATAATCTAAGCAGAATTCTATTGTGATGCAGGGGATGCACTGATGCAGAAGCAAAATGTCAGTGCTAAAAATTTGCATACACTGATCCAAGCTTTGTAGATAGAGATATAGCGCAAACTTAACGAATTTGAGATAGTTATTGAGTCGAATAGATCCTTTGAATTGAGAGCAAATGGCCGGTGACAATTTGCTAACAAAGAAATGGGTGCAGAGATATAGAGTGAGATATTCAGAATAAGAGAGACTTTGTGGAGTTTTTACTGCCTTGGATTATACTGAGAGCTATAAGCATATTTAAGGGAAAAGCTACCTAGTGATAGTCCTTTGTGATTCCAAGAAAAATAATAAAGTTGTGGAGCGGTTCTGGGGTTGTAATCTACATGAGGGATAAAATGTACAAATATGTAACTGAAACCTATCCAAAGCACTTGAAACCAATCTGTGTGCTATGAGAACTACAGATCATGCATGCAACACTGGATGCTTGTTGAAATGAAATAGAAGCGATCGGCTTTGTTCGGGGATCAGTGACAATAGGGATGACTCAAAATGGTAAATAGATTGTTGTATGTGCGTTTGGAAATGTTTCAGATGCATGTGGCCACAGATCATTGGCTATTTGAGCCTGTTACAGGTCCTTCCCATACCATCACAGAACCTCTACCATGTTAAGAATTAAGAGATACAGTAGCAAGTAGAGATACACAGAGAGTGGTAACAACACTCTTGAAAAGAATTTCAACTCAAAAACTCGAAAAATGACTGGAAAACCCAATGTTATTTACTGTAGATAATGTCCTTCTTATATACAAAAGAATTTAGGAGTTTTGAGGCATGATATTCTCGGAAAAATGTCATAAAATAGGGAAAAGGGATGATAATGGGGCTAGGGGTGAAATATGGAAGAGTATTGTTCATAAATGTTCAGGATAATAAAGGAGGTTAAATGCGAAGTGGTGTGGAGCTTGTTCTAGGTTAAATGGAATGTGGAGCAATAGAAATTTGATCAATAGAAAGAGGGGGGGGAAATATAGGGAAAAAGTCAAGGGGACTTGCCCCTGGATGTCCATAGAGTCAATTAAGGGGATTTGAGTTGTGGAGTCGCATAGAGAGTTGGGGGAATACTTCCAGGAATGTTATAGGGTGTAGGAGGCTCATTTGGACCGCATATATGTAGGTCCCTCGACTCGGATGAATAATTTGAGTGATTTTTGAGGAGGTGGTGTTCCCCTAGCTCATGATGATGTTTTGACTCAATTTGACTCGTTGTAGGCTCAGTTTTTTTGACTTGAAATGATTTTATGATGCAATGGACTGTTGAGGATATGTGGGATATTTTTCCCCTCAACTTGGAGTGCAGAATGAATAAAAGAAATTGTGGTGATGTGATGGGAATGATGGCTGAAATAAAAGAAATATCCAAAGAAAAATAGTAGAGAAATATGTCCATATCTTTGCTCAGTTTCCTTCCTAACACACCAAACTTTAGTGTCCCCTCAACCAGCCTATCATTCAAAGGCTCTCCAGCCTTTTTATAGATCCCCCTCCTTCCATCTGACCCCAAGCAATTGATTTTGGTCTCATCTGACCAGATAATATATTTCCAGTCTTCCACAGTCCACTCTAGACAAGCTTCTGCAAACTCCCTCCTTGCCTTCCTATGCCTTGCACTAAGAAGTGGCTTCTTCTTCTTCACAACTGCCTTCATCCCTACCTTCTTCAGGTGCCTTCTTATAGTTTTAGAGGCCAAGGGTTGATTAAAAATGTTGTGAGCACCCTGGGTGTCTTAGGCCACATTCTTGATCTTCCCTCTTTCTATGAAATACATAATATAATAGAGATTGGAGGGGGAAATTTTGGAAGGGTGATCACCAGAGGACATGGTGATGTCAGGACAGTGTTTCCTACAAATCTTAGAGATGAAACCAACAGAGACACCCAGGTAGGAGGAGATATAATGACCAGAATAACCATATTTCAGCAGTTGGATAATAGAGTTAACTTTGGCATTAGAGAGAAGCTTCATGGTTGAAAACAAGGGGTTATTTGGTGTTGTTTGGATATAAACAAACCTTAATTATGATCATGTGATGTCACGTATTTGCGTGAGTTCAGGGGGTGAGATATCCAAGAGCCTTTGACACCTCCCTCTTACTTTTATCAACAACCACATCAGGACCATCCTTGTCCTGGACAACGAAATCATCCAGGAAACGTTCATGAGACTGCGACCAACTTACCCGCATACGAGACGGTTCAAGAGTTAATTTAGGCAAAGATGTGATAAAATATCACCTACAGAATATGCTCCAGTTATACCAAAGTACTGCGTTCCATGTTTGTCCAGGGTGAGAGTTCCCAAAAATTCTGTTACCACTTCCTCGTTTACAGGAGGATCGGTTTCGGGCGTGACACATCCCATGGGAGTTGCGATGAGGCCGAAGCTTCTTTCTTAATAGCGGGTGAGGCTCACGCGATTGAAGCGCATGGGACACTACCAGAGCGCGCTCCAGCTGATGGACACGAAATATTAGTGCACCGATCTTGTCGTTCCAGAACAAGGCAGTGCGTAAACAACTGCGCGTGTTCAGTGAAATTACAAACCAATTTTTCAATGTCAGCAAGAATGAAACTGCATTTTCGAAATTAAAAATAACCTAGGAACAAGGAGCGGATTAAACCAACCGCAATCATTTGCACACCATGCGACCTTGCGGGTATATAGAAGCGCATCTACCCATTGATCCACGAGTGAGAGAACGGTACCCTCTCCTAAGACGACTCAAGCAGGGCTTGTTTTGTCGCACTTCAGCTCTGCGGATGAGGTCAGGCTGGCAGGCAAAAAAAAACGCGATACCTCAAGCCGTCTACATTCCGCACACGCTTCCGTTATTTGCGACCGCGACGTGGGCTCCAAGGTGAGAGGCATGCCTGACGATATTATTATGTAATTACATACAGGATTCTGCCGAAATACAATCATTTGACCGCGGAAAAATTGAACCAAACCATCGGCCATTGGTGTCATCGCTCGCGTGTCCGGGCCACGCTTGCCACGTGTCTGGTCACCACCTCAGCGGAGGAAAATCTTTAAATCTGCGACTCTGGAAATCTCCGACCTTTTCCCTCGGAGGCTTCACCTATCAGAAAGCATCCAGAAATAAATCGTGCACCTGTTGTGGATATGCAAGCGTCGCGTGGTAGGCAGATGATGCATACCTTAGCTTGTAGTCCATGACCTATTCCCTAGATCCTCAATTTGCTGTTCTTCCTTGTTCAGCTGACTTGTCTGTTGTTAATAACCCCCCCTGTCTATATCTAGCTATATCTAATCATCAGTTCTGATAACAACAAGTACCGACAAACTCACCAGTGAAATGGGAAGCCTCACTAAGTTACCACTTTGCTAGAGTTTCTGCGGATGGTGGCTAGAACACGATCCCAATAAATTTAAACTATGTAAGTATATCTCCTGCTGGCTGAGATGGTCCTGAGGGAGGTGCGCTTCTCCCCGGAGGAGGTTGAGAATCGAAAGGATGCGATGGTTTCTGTTCTTTCTATGGAAGTGTGGCAGGTGAGTTTCCTTGCCTTTTTCAAGAGTTGTACGACATAACGACTTCCTGCTTAGGTTTTATGTGTAGCTATGCTTGCATTTTACAAATCATGATAGAATTATATAGTAGTATCCATGTGTGGAGGCCATTAGCACTAATATTCTCCAGTTTCGAGTGGATGCTCCCTAAGGATCAACCTAGGGACACTGACGGAGACTCACGAATCCCGTGCGTACCCAACTACCTCACGAGGGCAGTACCCTCACTCCTAGTCCAAGCATTGACTTGCGACTTGTATTCTATTTCACTCGCGACTGCGTCTGCAAGGTCCTGGACACCGTGGTGGGAAACAAGGTGACGAGCTACGGTGTATCATGCAGTTGAACGCGAAAGTCCGGGAGTATCCTTTAGTTGATCTCCCCACCGATGTTTCCCCTGATCCTGCAGAACTGGGTGTTGCCAGTACGATGCAGCGGACATTCCTGACCATTGTAATGGAAATCTGTGAGCCACTGTTACCGGTCGACCGTGGAAAAATCACGGTGCTCACTGTATTCCAGGCGTATTGTACCTCCCTAGGCATTGCTTCACGGTTGCTTTGAGGGAGTTTTGAGGGAGTTTCCTAATGATCCGTTGAAAACTCCCTTTACATCGTCTTCTCGAGAATCCGGACTTGACGTTACGGATCTGGTTTATTTGGTGATCCTAGCTCTTGCCTTGGTTTTCCCCCTGTTTTCTTTACCCACTCACCTGAAACGTTTGTGAGTGAATAGGTCACATATGTTTTTGTCCACTTTGGTATGCTCCGCGTTACGGAGTAAGTGTTCGCTGATAGGGCATAGATCCTTGGGTCCATTTTTGGCACGGAGTCCCGGCTTCTCACTTGCATGGTTATCCCTTTTATGATTGTCAGACTTGGGAAGCATCGTCTGAAAGTGTCTGTGGTAGCAAAGTTTTGGTACGAGAGCGTTCACCCGTCTAATCTAGTGTATCCTGATGGTTGATATAGGAAGCACAGCACAGAAAATCGTCCGGCAGCTGAAACAAAAGGCCTTCATGGCATCTGCGCAAAACAAGGCTCGACTCGAAGTCGCGGATGAGATGCATGGGTTTTGGTGCTCGTATCATCTCAATGCTATCATCCGTCACGAATTTTCAGCGAATTCAGCTGAATCGAAGATCTCGTCCAATGTGTGTCTCCGAGCCCCCCGTCAAACCAGCCGTCGGATTTGTCGTCGAATCAGGCGTCGCATCCCCCGTGCCCTCGATGACGTCACACATCATCGAACCGCGGATATACGCGGATATACGCGGATCTACAATACCCATCTGCGGTAACTTCCGTCGCCGAGGCATCGCCACATGCCTTTCAACTGGGAAAGCATTGATTACTCATCGCATTTGCCCCCTGCTTTGCGGGGAATAATAACATATTGGACGTCTTCGGGACGATGGGTTATTCTGACTCCCATATTGTGACGCAAAATGGGACCACGTTCTTAAAAGAGCTGCGTCTTGGACTTGGAGGGGAGTGGCACCGGTGATGGATCACCTAGGGTTGCGGTGAGAAACTAAACGTGTTGTTTTCCTAGTCTTGTATCTCGATTGTAACACCAGATCACAAAATCTAGCCGAGTAGGCGTGGCTAGCCCAGTCGCTGAAACGCTAACGGCCATGGCCGCATCGAGCAATCAAGATTATATGATTATTGAATTCCGCCTATGGATCGCAACACGTGTATGTCCTTCGTCATTCCTATAAATAAATAAATAAAAGTATATCGCCGGGAGATTTACACGTAGAATGTAAGAGACCCGCGACGAAAAATATAAAGGAGCTTTGTTGATGCATCAATGCGTGGATGGAGCCGTGAGTTGGAGAACGGCGTTGATGGCGACGACTAACGGCACCGACAGGAATGTGGATGCAGCGTATTAATTTTTATTTAACAAACAGGGTCATGTCGTTATGGAACTAGGGGGCCTTGAGGCCAGCTCCAGGTACATATACAGTTAGCAAAGGGTCAGGACGCGGTAATGTGCGAGAGAATGAAAAAATGTAAAACAGACTTTGGAAAAGACCTTGTTGTTCAGGTTATAAGTACCGAATTTCGCAAACCTTCGCGTTTCGTAAGTAAAACTTCTCGGTGACGAGTCCTTGCTAGAGAGGAAATCTTCGCCCACCTCCAGAGAGGGTATCTTCGCCCACCCCCTCACCCAGAGAGGCGCGCTAGCTGTGAGTAAAAGTGCCACATCCTTGTATGTTTTGCAGCGCAGGTTTCGCACGGCAATCAGTCTCTGCCATATGCCTCCCACTTTAGATTCGTCGTCTCGCTCGCGGTTGCCACAGTCATGTGCGGAGTGCAGGCGTCTAAAGGTACGTTGGACCCGCACCATCGTTTTAGCGGCATCTGGCTGAACTTCGAGGGAACGACGATTGGGTTGGCAGTTGAAGTGTGACAGGAACAAGCCTTGCTCGAGCTGCATTAGGAGAGGGTACGCGCTATACTCGACCTGTGTTCTCTGGCATGTCTCAACTGATGGACTAGATGTGCCTCGATATGTCCTCGTGGTCGGATGGTGGCTAAGGGATCGCGGTCGGTACTACTCGTTGAATTTTATTTGAACGTTTCATTGCTAATTTTGCAAGTTGCAGGTTCATCCTCGCAGACACTGAGCAGCTGGTTTGTGTCTCACTCCACACCTTTGAAAAATGCAGTCAGAGTAACTCCTTGGCCTTTCACCAGCATGAGAAAATTGATGCTCTCATAAACCGGGTTCGTCAGCTGGAACGCGCTTTGGAGGCATCGCATGCGCTTCTCTCGAACGAACCTCACCCGCTGCTGGAGGAGGAGCTGCGCAACGTTGCCACACCCGTAGAATCCGTCGCACCCGAACCCGAACCCCAGTCTCAAGCTAACGATCAAGACGAAGACTTGGCAGAATGTGTGGGAACTCTCACGCTAGAGAGCCGTGGTACGCGTTACTTTGGTTCACCTGGAGATTACGCAGTACGCATGTTTTGTTTTCCTTTGATGTCGAAGCTGTCAGTTTGATTCGTATATGATCCATCCTAGTTTGCGTGGCGGGTAAATATAGTCTTTATTCCTTGAGACATGAACGGGTTTACCGACTGATTTGTTTCTGCCCACAAGGATGGTGCCGACGGTGAAATCTATAAAGGCAGAGGGGAGATCTCCCTCGCTCTTGCAAAACTTCCGACCGAACTCGCGCAAATGGCGCAGTCGTTTCCGATCCGTCTTCCTACGCCTGATGTTTCACATCTCAAAACATGGATACTCGAAAACGCCCTCCCTCCATTCGAGGAAGCATGGTCTCTCTTTGAGAACTTTTGGGAACATTATGCCTCACAGTGCGTTCCACGTGCTCCAGATTTTACTTTTCAAGACCTCCAGCATGACGTAACGCAGGTTCACACCTTTTACACGCCCCAGCTTTGTCGAGCAGATATTCTCGCCGCTGTATAATCGCTCTCCAGACCCCGGTGACAAGCCACTCGGACACCGATTAGCCTTATTGTTCATAGTACATACTGCTGCGCCTCAACACATGCTATCAAACTTGACATTTCATGTTTATTAGGTCTTTGCGATGGGTGACCTCTTGGATCTCACACAGCCTTGGATACCATCACGAGGGCTGAAGTACTACCTGCTTTCCCGCGCTAGTCTGTGCCTCGACCCAGTCCTTGAGTCTCCCACAGTGACGGCTCTTCAGGCTATGGTAACTCCTTCTGGCGACTTTCCAGCTCTTGGTGACCACTCACCTCTGTGGGTTAGTATTTGATAGGCATATTCCTCATGTCGTCTCCTGGAGCCATTGATCCCGAACATGCGTGGGTGCAGTCCGGGATCAATATGAAATTAGCGTTTACAGTCAGTCACTTCTGTTTCCTTTTCCTGGAGGGTGTGATGCTGATTCTCGCTTGCAGCTCGGTCTTCGTAAGTGCAGCAGTTATTTCTTCTGTCAGAACGTGTCTTATCTCGCTTGCTGTCTGTGCGCCAGAACATGATGCCACCAAATTCAATCTTCGTAAGGAATAACTCTTTCCCTTCTTCGTATAAATTTTTATATGCTCCAGCCCCTGAGGAAATTGAGAATCGGGGATATGTCTTAATATCTGTTCTTTCGATAGAAGTCTGGCAGGTGCGTGTTATAGGCCCGTCCTGCAATTCGTACACAATAACCTTCCCCGTAGTCCCTAAGCTTAGGTATGTGCCAGAACTACAAGTTACAAAATCAAGTTAGGGAACTTCACGTACTCAGGGAGACCGCCTTCGCAAACCTTCCTTGCCAACTTCGATTGGATCTCACCTAAAATTCATAACGACATCGAACGAGACCCCAGAAAGTCACGTACGTCTTAAATGCGCTACTACCTATCAATGGACTGTTTCTCACGGATCATACCCAGGCCGCTACTGGGTAGCATCTTTCATTCGCGATTGCATATGCAAAGTCTTGGACATGCTGGTGGGAAACAAGGTGATTAGTTACAATGCCATCATGCAATTACACACGAAGATCCAGGACTTCCCTGAGCTGGATCTAACCGCCGAGGACTCGCAAGAGGCGGGCGAAGTTTCCGTTGGGGATATTTTGCAGCGGGCGTACGTAACGGTCCTTAAAGAGATCGGTGAGCAACTATTTCACCGTTTGATCCTTGACAAGGACACACTGCTCACTGTGATTAGCCTTCCTATTCTTGCATCGGCGCGGCTTTGCACTCGCATTAAGAGACTATCCTGATGACCCCTTGAAAAGTCCTTTTGCTCCGTCTGTCATAACCTGTCACCGTAGTGCCATATCATACGTCAACAAGATTAGCAGGGTATACTATTCAGTTCCCGCGTTGCTAGTACGTATATGGTATATATGGTAATCCAACTTCCGCTCGAGCTCTATTTTCGCCACTTGACTAACACGTTTGGCGCTGAATAGGCCGAATGCGTTCGTGGCGACGTTAGTATGTATAGTTCACATAATAATGGGTGAAGAGTTGCTGATAGCGCTTAGGTCCTCGGTTCGATTGTAGCACGAAGTCCCAGCTGCTCCCTCGCACCGTCGTCTCTGCACTCTCTAGAAAATGTGTGTCGGGTTTGGGAGGCAGCATCTGACTGCGTCTGTGGTGGCAAGGTTTTGGTGAGAGAAACATTCATTCGCGCGTGTCTGATTAGGGACTCGTGAGTGACCTCAGGGTGAATCCAGGAAATCATCAGACAGTTGAAGCAAAAAGCATTCATGGCATACGCCCAGAACCAAACCCCGCTGGATATATTCGGTACTGCTCCTGAAGGAGTCGAAGTGCTCGATGAAATACATGCTCTAGGTGGCTATGGACCTCGCGTTATATCAGCAAGACCCAGCTCCGCTTGCTCGACG
This sequence comes from Ramaria sp. MG151, assembly GCA_003314545.1. Taxonomy (NCBI): domain Eukaryota; kingdom Fungi; phylum Basidiomycota; class Agaricomycetes; order Gomphales; family Gomphaceae; genus Ramaria; species Ramaria sp. MG151. Next base: position 9,888 of record QMFG01017220.1, read on the forward strand.
TATTCACCTGAATCAAAGGTCGCTTCTGATTCGTCTCAAAGTCCCCCACCCAGCGACCCGACTCCCGACCCTCCACCCAGCAACTCCAACCATCCCCCACCCAGCAACTCGAGCCACCTCTCGCATGGTAATCCAATCCGCTTCCCGACCAACCAACCACCCCACCTCCCGCCGAGCCAACCATCGAAACATCCGCCGAGCCAACCACCAAACCCGCCTCCTAGCGATGTCCCCGTTTCTTACCCTCATCCAGAGTCTACTGCACGATACGCAGAAAGTTCTCTTACCGACTCATTTACATCATCCGTGCCTGCCATGCATTTCAATTGGGAGAAATACGACTATTCATCACACTTGTTGCCTCTCCCAGACAACGGGGTACCGACCGATCTCGACGACGTCTATGGTATGAAGGGGGATTCGGGTACCAATTACTCACCCCTGAATGTGGTACCCACAGTCATGGAAGGGATAGGTATTGGGATTAGCGGAGGTTGGCAACCAGTCATGGACCAATTGGGTTTGTAGCACTATGCTAATATTGTATCGCTAGTTTGACTAGTTACTCTACTGCCGCATTATTGCGAAGTTTAATGGACACTTTGTGCACCAGAATGTAATCACGAGATTATAGCTCTAACTGCCGGAAATCTCTGTCTCCCCTCCGGTTTATCGTGAATTTGGGTTGGAGAAATATGAAGCCCGTAGGATACAATGGACAAATGGGCGTTAAGGATAGTGAACCCGATACGGGGAGAATTCCATATTTCACCTCGTAGCCTACATCATTATCACATCGCTTTGTCTTGTGGAGGAGCTTAAATGCTACCAAAATGATCGACTGTCTCACAATTCCCAGTAAGAATCGCATCGTGGAATCGACAAGGCTGTGGCTTGATTGCTGCGGAACTGTATGACCTTCAAAGTCTGTTATTAATCTTCATCATCCCTACATTCTCAAGATTGTCCTTGAGCATGGGGCTGATTTTCCCAAACCTCCCATCTATCTACTCTCAACCTCAGAACTAGAAATGCTCTGAAGATTCTGTCATAATCCAAGATCTAGAAGTATTAATAACTTCCACCTCATTCAGAACCATGTTTGGAGAGCTATTCTGCCCTGGTGTAACCTTAGGCCCTCTAGGAGGGCCTACTGACATATACCCATATCAACTTTTCAAACCCAAACCAATTTCACTTGTCACACCTAGTCCAACCTCCAGTTTTCTGCTATCCTTTTCTCCACCTCCCCCTTCAATTTCAAATCTGCTCCTTGTCTGTTTTCTGTATCTGCCCCTGCCCCTCCGTCTTTTGACACTCTCTTCCCATGCCCACTTCTGTCTCTCCTCCAACCCCTGCTCCTCTTGTTCTCATACCTCTCCTGTTCTGCCTTCTGTTTCTCCTCCTCCTCCTGCTTTTTCCACACCTTTTCCTGGGCCTTGAACAGCTGCTGCTCTTCTCATACTTCCCATTGGCACTTCATTGTGACCATCTCCTGTGCTAAGTGCTGTTGTTCTTTGTCCCCATCCTCCATGGATGGCAGCATGAAGGCAGTATTAGAGGAAATGAGTAACTAAAATGATGGAAATGATAGTAGTCAAGAGCAACCTTGAAGAGAATATATATTAGCCTATATGGCAGTGTTTGCTTTGCCATAGTCCTTGGTGGCTTGTCCCTTAGGAGGGAGGTACTGTTAAAGCTAGTTTCTAGCTGGATTACCAAATGCCACAGAATCACTTGGAATGGATGTACAACTCTAGGTTTATCCCCATATTCTATATTCCTTAGTTACCATGTTACAAAAAACTTTCCTCTTACATTTGTTGGACTTGAAACATAATCTATTCTTACCCCATTCCTCAATGACCCTCCTAATATATAAACCTGTAATTTACTTATATGATTCTTCAGTTCTTATATTGACTTATGATATCTGATAGACTCCTTCAACCCTTTCCATCAGGGGATAACCAGTTTCCAGCCAATGTTACAAATGCTTCTACATCTCTGATGTCAGGGAACAACCAATTTCTCCCCTTTTTTTCCTTTTTCCCTTTCTTCCCATATTAGATTTCTCCTATCCTGTAAGGGCAACCCTCCTACATTTCAGGGGGGGGGCAGGAGAATATTTAGCCAAGAAGGCGGCTTCTGGAGCAGGGAGTTGGGGATAGTAGAAACAAAAGTGCTTGATCTGGAAGTGAGCGAAACAGACGTTGGCGGCATACATTAAGAGTTCGTCATAGTCCTCATCGCATACAAATGATCGATACCCGGATAGAGATTGCTCACAGAAGAAATAGCACTCGCCGAGGGCCGTCCAACAACCCTGTCCTTTCCACACGGCAGCGCCGACCACACGGCCGCACCAGCACATCTGCGACAGTTGACTCCCTAAACCACATACGCCACACATGACCTTGCACGTATCTTTCTTGATCACCTCAACACCAGACCGCTTCGGTTTTCGCTTCAGATCCCAAGATAACATAGAATCTTCCGGATATCTCCTGTTGTGATTCTCGTGTGTCAATGCAGAGTGTGCTGAGATGAATTAATGGTTTTCAGGAGTTATTTGTGTCTGTAGATCGTACTTGTGTACCCGTGGATATCGCAACAGATCAATAGCTTCTAGTGACATATCTCCATTGTCTAGTAAAGTCCATTACCATAATGAAGTTTGGTGAGTCTGCGAGCCTGCGAGCAGTTGTACAAAGTCAGGACGGGAGACTTTCGACCAACTCATTAACGGCATATTGATCCTCGCCACCAGAGTCAGAGCCATCGGCAGGATCAGACTTACTCTCACGATTCTCATTTCATTGACCTTCTTCGTATTGCTGGATCTGCTTGAACTAAAACGTCGGTAGGATCTGCTCCTCTCACGATCCTCAT